>NW_006499435.1:1031546-1059217 GCF_000471905.2 Amborella trichopoda
TATACTTGGATCCAACCCGAACTATCATTCGGATTTAGATTTGGATCCAAACCCGAAATTCGGATCCATACCTAGATCCGGATAGGATCTAAACTTTGAGTTTCTGATTCGAACGGGGTAAATTCTCAGCCGTAACTAAAACTAGGCCAAGATGCCAATATACATGAGCAAAAAGAGATTATGTGAAAGCAATGGTTTAAAAAACGGATCGGTGCCCCGGATAGGGCACCTCAAAAACCCATCCGGATCGGTGAATCGACGATCAAGATTGGGAATCGGCCGAATCGATCCGATTAAGCCTTAAAAAAATCCAAAAAAAATATTAAAATTCATTATAAATGTTTTTTTTTAAGAATCCAATAAAAAATATGAATATTACATTATTAACTTTTATTTTTTTTATCAATTTACGAATATTGAGATGTTCTTTCCCTGTATGAACTTACGTTAACCATTAAATTTACATCACATAATACAAAAAACATAGATTTATCATGGATAAAGTATATAATCATACGTAGACTATAATAAATGGATTAAATCGATAAAAAAATGACCACTAAAATCGCGAATTGACGGAAAACCCTAATCCGTTAAAAAAAAGCTAAATTATTACAACCAACTAACTATAATACAAAATTATTACTAACTAGCTAACGACAATATTATACATTGCAATGAAAATTGTTGGTCTACATTTTATGATATAAAGAATAACAAATTCAAAATATCCTATAATATCATTTAATTTAAAATGCATTATTGACAACTGTAAGAAAATAGTACATTACAATATTTATAATGCAAATAAATAAATAAATAATAAAATATTTGGTTATCAATATAGAAATTATTAGAATGCGCATCAATTTTGGAAATAACACTTCAATTTTTCAAAAATATAATTTTTTAGATTTCTAGAATAAATTTAGTGGAAGAGATTATTAGAGATGGAGAGATATTTCAACCTTGTATGAATCCTATCTTAAAATTAATATTCTTAAATTTATGTTAAAGATTGGTATATTATAAAAATAAAATTTATAATTAGATCAGTTATTCTTAGTTTGTATTAAAAAATATTTATTGTATTAAAAAATACCTTTTATTGACAAGAAATACCTGTTGTATTATCTTCTTCTTTGACGAGAAAATATGATACTTGTTGTATTACTTTTTATTTTTTCTTTGACGAGAAAAAAAAGAAGATGTTGTAGTACTTTTTTTTTTGCTTGTTGTATTACTTTTTAATTTTTTTTACAAGAAAATAAGAAAATGATGCTACCAATACCTTTTATTTTGTTTTTTTTTACAAGAAATACTTATTTTATTACCATTTCTTTTTTACAAGAAAAAAAGAAGATGTATTGTCTTTTTTGTTTTTTAGCAAGAAATGCTCTTTGTATTTTTTTTATTTTTTGATGATATTATTTTCTTGTTTTTATTTCTTTTTAAGACAAAAGTAAAAAACTATCTTCTTTTTACTTTTTTTTGTTTATGGTATTATTTCTTTTTTTTTAAGACAAAAGTAAAAACCTATCTTCTTTTTATTTGCCTTTTTTTTTTTTATGATATTATTTTTTTTTTTTGGAGAAAAAAATAAAATTGCATAATAGCGTCCCAAACCCGATGGACCTCCCAAGAAGAAACCTAGTTGATAACCACCGCAGCCCATCGCACGCTGTTGAACACTTTTCTACAATAATTTTTATATTGAATAACTTTTCGACATTATATCACTTAGTGCAAATCCCACATCGAAGAATCAAAGAAGTTTAAACGCTATAAATATGTAGAATAGCATCAATGTTAGCGCGATCAAGAGAAGGGGTGGACTCCTACAATTTAAACGAAATATCCTCAGTTAGTGACTCGCCGACCTGTGACGTCATATGGAATCGTGATTTATGACGTATGAATCGTTCACGGTTCAAAATCATCGATTCTCCTCTAGGATCGGGCAACACGAGGTGACCGATTCGAATGGTTCAAAATCGCCGATTCTCCTCTAGGATCAGATCGGGTGACACAGGATGACAGATTCTTGTATCGAATCAAGCAAGAGTCCGTTGCGACTCGCCGATTTTTAAAACCCTGTGTGAAAGTGGTGATCTCCTATTTCCAAAACCCTGTGAGAAAATCGTCGATTCTCCTCTAGGATAGGGCGACACGAGGTAACCGATTCGAATGGTTCAAAATCATCGAATCTCCTCTAGGATCGGGCGACAATTCGAATGGTTCAAAATCCCCGAATCTCCTCTAGGATCGGGCCTCACGAGGTGACCGATTCCCATATCGAATCGGGCAAGAGTCTGTTGCGACTCGCTAATTTTTAAAACCCTGTGCGAAAGTGGTGATCGTCGATTTTTAAAACCCTGTGTGAAAGTGGTAATAGCCGGGGCCAAAAGTGATAGCCTACCGGGTATGGTTTATATACACACGGGGTGACCGATTCGAATGGTTCAAAATTGCCGATTCTCCTCTAGGATCGGGCGACACGGGGTGACCGATTCCCGTATCGAATAGGGTGAGAGTCCGTTGCGACTCGTCGATTTTTAAACCCCGTGTGAAAGTGGCGATCGCCGATTTTTAAAACCCTGTGTGAAAGTGGTGATAGCCTACCGGGTATGGTTTGTATAGGGCCGAGGCTCCAAACCATCAAGTGAAAGTGGTGATAGCCTACCGGGTATGGTTTGTATAGGGCCGAAAGGATAGCCTATCAGGTATGGTTTGTAAAGGGCCGAGGCTCCAAACCATCAAAGTAAGGAGTACCTTTAAAGTAAGGCGTACCTTTAAATAGTGTCAAAAGATGTTGTTTCAATCAATGTTATCAAATTCGCTTCACTTCGGCCGAAGCCTTCGGATTTTAAGCATTAACTGAGATGAAGAGAAGCATGCGGTTGCCGCTTTGGGCTACTTCGGTCTGCTTCGGGTCTGATTCAGCTGAAGCTTCGTGCTACTTTCGTAAGAAGGGTAATACCTTTATAAAAGTTTTTATTTTTATTTTTTTGATTTTTTATTTGGAAAAATACTCCATATCGCCTATTTTTAGATTTTATTTCTTAATAAATCCAAGGTAAATATCTTCTAACCCTGTGGTCACTTTAAACATATTTTTTAACCTAAACAAATGTGAGAAAAACATGCCCTTTTTAAACCCAATCCCTTTTATCATTTCATTTCATTTATATACCCCAAACTTCTCTCTCTCTCTCTTGCTACATGTTTCACACTTTGTCTCTTCCTGTATTTATCCAAATACCCCTCTCTTCTCGTATTTATCCAAACACCTCTCTCTCTCTCCTCCCAGTAACCTCTCATCACCAATAATCTCTCTCCTCCCATGTTTATCCAAACACCTCTCTCTATTTCTGTGTTTATATCAAAACACCTCTCTATCACTCCTCTTAGTAACATCTTACCACGGAGCATCTCTCTCCTTCCATGTTTATCTAAACACTTCTCTCTCTCTCCATATATTTATCCAAATACCTCTTTCTCCTCTTGTGTTTATCAAAACACCTCTATCTCTCTCTTCTCGATACCCTCTCACCACCAAACACCTCTTTATCCAAACATTTCTCTTTTTCTCGATGTGCTTATTGCTCTTTTTCGTCGTGTTTATCCAAACATTTCTCTTTTTCTCGATGTGCTTATTGCTCTTTTTCGTCGTGTTTATCCAAACATTTCTCTTTTCCTCTGTATGCTTACTGTGTATTTGGATGGAGAGAGTGTGAAGGGTGAGAGATGGGAAACGTGAAGGGAGAGAGCACAGGGAGGGAGGGTAAGGGGTTAGAGATGAAAAAGACAGAGAGAGAAGGGGTACAAAGAGAGAGAAAGAACTTTGGGAGAATGGCTTTTAGAAAAGGCATGTCTTTTTAGATTTCTTTAGTGTAAAAAAACGTGTTTAAAGTAGCTTAGGAGGTTAGAAGAAACAACAAAATATGTAATTTTTATGCCCGAAGATATCTTTTAAAACCTTGGGTCTATTGTGAAATGAAATCTAAAAATTGGGAAGATGACTTTTAAAAAAGGCATGTCTTTTTAGATTTATTTGGTTTAAAAAAACGTGTTTAAAATAGCTTAGGGGGTTAGAAGAAACAAAATCTGTAATTTTTATGCCCCAAGATATCTTTTAAAACATTGGGGCTATTGTGAAATGAAACCTAAAAATAGGAAGGTATCGAGATATTTTCTCTTTTTATTTTTGATATAATATATATAAATATATAATTTATTTATATTAAATTAAAAAAAATCTGAAGTCTTCCCCTGAATCGACCAAAGCACCGAATTGCTTAATTTTTCTCACCAAACCGAAGAAGACTCTAAAGCGAATCTGGCAACATTGGTTTCAATGCTGGACATCTTTGTGATGACCTTAAAATTTATTTTCACCTCTAATTATAAAATTTAAAGCTTAAAAAATAGTGTAGATTGAGTATTTATATGAACACTTGAAAATCTATTATTATTATTATTTTTTATGTCCATACATCTTGAGGTTGAGATGATCAATTTGAGGATTTTTGAGCATTGAAACAACCTCTTCTAGTAAATTTTTGAGGTGCACTTTAATTTGCTTGTTTAGAACCTCACCTTTATATAAACTTTTTTTTTTTTTTTACCTAAGTTCATTTTTTGATAAAGACTTTCGTAAATCCACATCAGCTGATTATTATATGAAAAGGATATACACAACTTTTACTTATATAATTATATTTAATTTGTATATTTATTTATATTTGATATTTCACCAATCAAGCGTTCATATTGATTTTTTTGTTTGAATGTAAGTCAGGCGTTCATATTGGTAAGCGGATGCTAAATCCACATCAGCTAATCATTTGATGAAGAAGGATATGGACCCAACTTTTATTTAGAGAATAATATTTAGTTTGAATATTTATATTTATTTGATATTTCACGAGTCAAAACGTTCATCATATTAATAAGCGGATGCCTTTCCTTTTCGCACTTGGCATTGAGCTGTAGAGCGTAGTGTTTTGAGTCTATTGACTGTAGAATATAGACTGTGGCCGAGTTATTCAATTAATCGCCCATTCCCGAGCTTACACCAATGTTTTGGACTTACCCTCGTCCCAAAAGGTGGTCTTCAAAGAGAGAGAGAGAGAGAGAGAGAGGGGGAGGATTAGACTTCAGAAGCAGTTAGAATGGCAAATGGCCTAAAATTGCCCTAGAAAGGTTCTATACTGCACCAGTGGCACTAAAAAATTAGGGTTTGGGCGACAAAATGTGGTCTAGGTCATCATGGCTTGAGGACAAAGTCACGATGAGCCTGGCTAAACAAGCCAAGCATTGAGCCTAGTCCAGGCCTATTCTGCCTGGGCTTGAGCCAATCCTATAGGAACTAGGGCTGGTCTTGGGCCAGGCCCTAGAATTTCCTTGTACTTCTCTTCTAGTTGTCTTGTATACATTGTTGGTTGGATAGTTTTAGCCATAAATCATAATATCATGTAAATCTTCGTATAAACTTGGCGTGCACACTTTTAACATGGACACATTAAAAAAATACTGATAAAGTAAAATTAAATATTCCCTCGAGTTAAAATGTTGTTTTAGTCATTTCATTTTATCATAAATATCTTTTATTTCTTTTAAGTTTGTTTTTTTAAAAAATAGACACACCCAAATTTCATGTCAAGATGTTTTATAAAACAATTTAAAATAAAATAAAATACTTTAGATAGTGTGATCACCATCCGGCAGACAAGGGCTAAGGTGCGACATTATGACTGATGTAAAATATCAAATTGCTTATAGTGAAGAATCACTTATAATTTTCTTCAGCGTGCACAACATGCTTCTATGGGAGCATACTATAGAAGGACTCCCTCGGGCAAACTGTAACTTAGGAGGATTTTTTGGATCCAAAATTTTGAGTCCTAAGTATCACCAGATGATTATTTAATGAAAAGGTTGGGAACTTAAGTTCTTAAATGCATAGATCTTGCTCTCCGAAAATTGGATAGTTCTTGTTCAATGTGTTTTTTTTTTTAGACACATGGAATCTTTTTTTTTTTTTTTGTAGATATTGGTTATAAGGTTCTAGAGGCTACATCACCATACTTGGGGTCCAAAAATAGTCCAATATGGGTTTTACCTCGAGGGAGGAAATACACAATATGCTCTTGTGAGAGCAGCAAATCTTTTCACAATTTTCCTTATCAAGAGGCATGGGAGAGAACTTTCCTCTTTGGAGATAAGAGGAAAAAGAATTTGATCGAAAGACTGCGTATACCATGCTCCCATGGGAGCATATAGTGTATATCTACTCCCTCAATTAGAAGACCGACTTTGGAGGATGTTTTAAATTTGAAATATTGGGAACAACTTGGGCATTATTTCCAAATGAAAATACATTGAATTTTGAGTCTTCTAATACTTAGTTATTATCCTTTGAAAATCGGGGTCTTTTTTTAATCTTGAATGAAAAGAAATTGAATATTGAGTTTTCTAACACTTAGTTCTTAATCTTATCCTTTGAAAATTAGGGGTCTTTGTTGAATATTGAGAAGTTGTTTTTCCAAGTGCATAAAATCAGGATTTTTTAAAATTTCATTTTTAAATTGAGATTTATATATGGCTTGAAGATATGACATCCCTAAGACCTGGGGAAACAATGTCATTATCTCTACACATATGTGTCCCCCAAACATTTTTCTTGGGATTTCTGAAACCCAGCTTAACCGATCAACCTAATCTCCTAAAATCCGATCTTTACAATGAGAATAAAAGGGCTAAATCAACACCCATTAGTCCCCATGAGTGAAAAGCCATGGAAACCTCAAATTACAGTTCCAAGCAAGTGAGGAAAAATGTACTTTTGAAGATTTTCTTAACCTTTGATCATTAAATTGATTTAAAAAATTATTTCTTTTGAAAAATTTGAGTTTTTTGAAAAATTCGAGTTTTAGTCGGGACTACTGAAGCAAATAAAAATTCGAAGTTTTTTATTTTATTTTTAAAAAGTTTTATTTTTGATTTTAGTTTTCACTAGGGTTATTATTATTATCTTATTATTTTATAAATTTTTTATTTTAGAAAAGTGTTATTTTATATTTTACTTTTCTTTAGGGCTATTATTATAGTATTTAGTGGTAGAGATTTAAAGAGTAGAGTAATAAATTCTTTATAGGACTTGATTATGATAGATTTTTATGAGTATATAGTTTCTAGTTTTTAAGATCGAGTTGTTTAGGATGTTGATAGGATTAGTTGTTGGGTTTATTATCATACAGGTAGTTTATAGGATAGGATAAAAGTGGTAGCAAATGAGGTTTAAGAGAGAGATAAGGGGTGAGTTGAAAAAATTGGATGAGATGAAGATAATGAGAGAAAAATACGTAGTAGAGAGAGATATATATTATTTTTGGGTTTTATTTTTTATTTTCAACTAAATGTATTTAAAGAACCCTAATGGCAATCAGAGCTCATTAGCAAGTATTGAAGAGATAAAATAGAGCTTATTGGCAAGTATTGAAGAGATAAAATAGAGATTCAAAGGTTAACATTGATTTCAGTTCGACCAATGGGTTGTCGAAAATCTTACATTTCCAGCAACGATTTTGATCAAAATTAACTAAAAATGCAGGATTATCACCCTTCGAAACTCACTAAACTCGTGGTTAAAGAAAATTTGAATTCTTTAAAATAGTATCCCCTCAACATATGAGTTTAGAAACCCAAAGTTAGCTAAATTTTGCATTATATAATAAAAAATAGTGCACTAAAACTATGCCGACAAAATTGGGCCCAATGGCTAGGCAATCATGGCCCAAGAACAGGGGCAGGATAGGTCTGAGTAAAGCCGGGCTAAACAAGACAAGCACTGAGCCTTGGCCAGGGCCTCTTCTTCCCAGGCTTGGGCCAGCCTTATAGGGGCTAGAGCTGGGCTTGGTCAAGGCTGGCCTGGCCTGGGCCAAGCCCTAGAATTACTTTGTACTCCTCTTCTAGTTGCCTTATCTCCATTGTTGGTTGGATAGCTTTAGACATAAATCATAATATCCGGTAAATCATCTTCATAAAATTTGTGGTTCGCCCCCTTCTAACATGGGTGCATTAAAAAAAAAAAATTGATAAAGTAAAATCAAATATGCCTTTAAGTTAGAACCCTATTTTAGTCATTTCATTTTATCATAAATATCTTCTTCGTTTTATTTATTTATTTATTTAAGTATGCTTTTAAGAGAAGTGGGCACACCCAAATTTATAAAACAACTTCAAATAAAATACTTTACTTCGTGTGATCATGATCGGGCAGTCAAGGCTAAGGTGCGACATTATGACTGATGTTGAAGAATCACTTCTAATTTTCTTGAGCGTGTACAAAATGCTTCTATGGGAGCATACTATAGAACAACTCCCTAGGGCAAAAATTTAACTTGGCAGGATTTTTTTGGATTCAAAATTTTAGACCCAAGTATCATAAGATGGTTATTTTCATGAAATAAATTGGGATCTTAAGTTCTTAAGTACCTAGTGTCATAAGATGATTATTTTCATGAAATAAATTGGGATCTTAAATTCTTAAGTACCTTGCTCTTGAAAATCGGACAGTTCTTGTTGGACGTTTTTCTTTTTTAGGTATATAGAGAGTCGTATTTTTTTTTGTTGGATATTAATTATTAGGTTTTAGAGGATACATCACTAAACTTGGGGTCCAAAAATATTCCAATATGAGTTTTACTTTGAGGAAGAAAATACATAATATGCTCCAGAGCAGCAAATCTACTAACCCAAAAAAAGAGCAGCAAATCCTTTCACAAATTCCCTCATCAAAGGGCATGAAGAAAACTACTTTTAAGAGAACTTTCCATTAGGATTAAGGAGATAGAGGAAAAAGAATTTGACGAAAGAGTGTGTACACCATATGCTCCCAAGAGAGCACATAATGTACATCCACTCCCTCGATTAGAAGACCTACTTTGGAGGATTTTTTAATTTGAAATATTAAGAACCACTTAAGCATTACTTTCAAATGAAAAGGAAATGAATTTTGAGTTTTTTTACACTTAGTTCTTATCATTTGAAAAATGCGGTCTCTATTCAATGTAGAGAGTACAATCAGGATTTTATTTAATTTTTATTTTTAGATTGAGTTTTAAACGTGGCTTGAAGATATGACATACCTAAAATATAGGGTTGTAAGGTTCCGGAGATTAGATCCAACCTCTGGTCCGGGTCCAAAACATAGACCCGAATACTACTTGGTCCAGGTCCAGGTCTTGTCGGACGCAACCTAAACCCAAATAGTATGGGTGCATGTGTTATTCATAAATGTTGCCAATACATTTATTTTTTAGAAATTTTCAGTTATTACGTAAAATAGTAAAGAATATGCGTATTAATAAATGTTGTGGCATACTTTAAATATTCGCAATAATATGGGTGTATGATGGTAAGAAAAGATAAATAAATAAAAAAAAAAAACTCATAGTTATAGCCCACCTCAGTGGGTGGCAATGGACCTTACCAGCCCTAGGCCTTGACGGGTAGACCCGACCTCGGGTCTAGATATAAGTCCAAATTTTGGACCCGAAAAATCGGGTCCGAGTCCAAAACTTGGAATACTATTTAGGTCAGGGTCCAGGTCCTGTCGGACCCGACCCGTTGCCACTCCTAGTTCTAAAGCTGGTTCTATGTTAGGTTTTTCCCGAGAGCAATGGAGTATCGAATCGTTTGGCTTTAGTGAAACAGTGGCAAGTCAAGACTAGGAAGAATAATTTGGATACAAACAGGCTCTCAAAATGTGATGGGGCTGCTGCCTGTTTTGTCCCAACAGGAAGTATCTAACCTCCCTCTCCAAAAACATATCCCTCTCTCTCTCTCTCTCTACTAAATGATGCAAAGTACAAAAAAGAATTCATGCCTTTTTCTTTATACATAAAAAGTATGTCGTTTTATACGAAAATGACTATAGCTTTGAGAAAATATAACCACCCGCATTATAATGGCATGATCTTTTTTGGATTTATTCAAAATCCAAGTTTCCGATGCTAAGTAGTTTTAAATATGAGGACAGAAACGAAGTTAATATTTCCAATGTTTGGATTCTCTAGTTTGGATCATTACTTGTAAGCAAAAAATTCATATAAGATAAGGCGCACCTCGAACAAAAAGATTGTTTTGAAACGGAAAACCCTCTAATTAATCATCTCAAGTTCTAGATGTACTGACATTAAAAAATAAAAAATAATTCAACCCTTGAATATAGTATATTTGTAATACATTATTTATAGCATTCATTTTCTTCAACCTCAAAATAGATTCATATTTTTTGAAACTGGAGAAAGAAAATGTGGATTTTAATTTTTATTTTTAAATAACTTGAGTTTTCTAAAAACTAATATTTTTTTTGCCTCGGTTGAGCTAGTTTGAACCTAACAAGACCTCTCATGGATTTAGTGGTTGGTCACGATCTTGATCATATTTGTACGAAGTACCTAGCATGAGGGGTTTATCATAATTTGAAAAGCATGAGAATTCAATCAATAATGTCAATGGAGCACCACAATTAAAAAGATAAAACAGAAGATTCACAAAGATTTATATCATTAATTATTAATATTCATCTACGAGCAAAGACAATCAATGATTTAAATATCTTGACTCCAAATATATAAAATAGCTCTCGCAAAAAATATATAACATAGCCTTAAATACATGAAAACCTTACATATAGAGTCTCAATCCCAAAACTTAAACCTCCAGAAACATATACATATGCTAACCCCATTGGGACAAGAGAGCGGTGGAGATGGACATTCATCCATTGAGTGCACAAACGCATAGGACTGGTCCATCTCCATCCATCGTTGGAGATCAACGGTGCAGATATACTATGAAGGACTTTCTCTTAACACAATTATACGAGGGTATATGTATATTTTTTGAGAAATTTATATAAATATATTTAAAATTAATTATTTCATATTTGCACAATTTTACATATTCTCAACCACACTTACCAAGACAAGACTGAACCCAATTGATACATGGGCCGGTCTAGTCTAAATAAAAAACATGCCTTGATGAAAAACTAGTCAAAACCAGTATTTGATTGGTTTTGGATGTTCCAAACAGCCAACTCAACTAATCGGCCAAAACAAAATTGGGCACTGTGTTTTTTAATATATTACATATTTTTAAAGTGTTGTTTATATTTTTTATATATAATTTAAAATGCATTCAATCCAATTCGATTGGTTGGACCGATTTTGACTAGAGCAATCCCTTTGTTGGTTCAATGACTAGTTCCGATAACACTGTTGTTTTCAACCGTTTCAACTTATGAAGATGCATTTTCTTTATGGGCTTTTTGATATTATATAAAAATAATAAATAGTTCATGTCTTTGATGTATTTTGACAGATTTCCCTATTTTTTTGGCAGATGCGTGCTCGTTCATTAGGAAATTGAACGTACAAAATAATCCCAATTCATGGCTTCTTTGATGTTTTTTACATGGAAAAAGAGAAAAGAAAATAATTACCCAAAAAAAAGAGGAAATAATAAATTTGGAATTTCCAAATTAAGCGGGATTCATGTGACCGCTTTGCTTGCCCACATTCGTGACCAAAATTATGGGTCGATTTTTATTTCATTTTCAACCGTTTCTTTAGTTCTTTAGTCAGTTATTGTCTGTTCAGAAAATTTTCTAAAATGCCCTCCATGGGGCCATAAGCACGAGAAACAAGCCTAAAGCCCAGGCACAGGGCGTGGCCCGGGTCACGAGAATCCGGAATTCAAGGGGTTGCTTTGGCCGTACAGGGGTATTTTAGTCATTTAAAATTTTATGGCTTGCTTTAACTGATCACTAAAGGTTGAGTTTAACCTAGAATACTTCTTTACTACTTGCACGCATGTCATTTATTAGGGTGGGTCATCTCCATAACCCTAGACTTTCTTCCAAACTTCAATGTAATTAAGTGTTTAACAAGGGAAAACGCCTTTAGCATGTATTTGGCCGAAGCGGAGCGAATTTGACACCAATAAATTTATGTTTTTTGCGGTCCTCATATCATGCTCTTTACATGTAAAAATTTACTCAAACTTTATTCTTTTCTTTGGATAAAATAAAATGTACTCAACTAAAACCACAACATGCTTCTCATGGCACTCTTCATAATTAATTTTGTTGGTATCAACAGGGTGGTCATAAAGTTTGTTTTGACATGCCAAATGACCATGTATATTGGTGAGAGCAATGTTTCAAAGAACGCGGTGCAAATGGGAAATCGCCTCAATCGGATTAGTAATCAAATTAGACCAATCCGGTTCTGGCCAAGTATACTATTGGAACTTGCCAGCACCCCATGAAAACCCTCCTCATATTTCTTTCATATTTTATAGGTGTATTCCATTATTTAAAACCTCATGCAACTTCTTTCACTTTTATTTTAATTTTTTTGTTTTAAAATAATTTTCGAAGTCCTTGATATACAAATCAACAATCCAAACTTCATCCCATCCATCCAGTTTGGGTTACAGAATGAGGATGCTTTAGTTTCCTTAATGTGTGGCCCAAACTTTCTCTGTGTCTCAACATGCGTATAATTAATATTTTTGTTTAGAGACATTCAACTATCTAATTTGGTAGTTCATTAGGGATTATATCATGCAACAATTATAGTATGGTGCACCATGTGTTGTTATTTTCGGCTTACTCTCATTCAATCCAAATCGAACATAGGTTTTGAAACACATATCAACCATACTATATATGGAGATACAAGGATTGAATTCCCTTTGTATCCAGTTATTTGTGTCTAGTGACTTAGAGAAAAAAAAAAAAAGAGGGTTTTCTTTTTTTGCGGCAATGTTAGATAATGATAAGAATAAAACTTAACAACCAGAAGTAAGTCTTTTTTTGCGGCACTGTTGGAGAATGATAAGAATAAAACTTAAACCACTAACAACCAGAACTAAGCATGTTCTTAACCTTTAGAATCATAATTTTTCATGCATTGTATGGGGACTTGGATGAGCTATAAATTTTGTCAATCTAACTGACAAGTCATTATAGATAAGTAAGGGTTTATATTTGTCAATTATCCCTAATTCATAAATAGCCTCGCCATATTTCAGGCGTTTGACCTGCCGACTAAGAAGTCGGGAAAAGATATTGAAAGTAGGGCCGCACTTTCTAATCGCCGATTACTTGAAATTCAACGATCTCTAAGAACGTCAAAGTCTAGCTAATACAAGCCAATGGTTCACACGGACTCTCTCTCTCTCTCTTACTTTAATACCATGCAAAGACCCTAATTTTCTCGTATTAATACCCTCCTCTCTCTCTCTCTTAAAACACCCCTCTCTTCCTCACTTTTGCAGAGACTTCAGGCCCCAAGAGCGGTTTTGGCACCGTCCAAAACCTCCTGCTCTGGCCCAAAACCAAAGTCTCCCAACCCCAATCCCTGTTTTGTCACCCTTAGATCCCTCCCCCCAAAACCCAAGAGTGGTTTCAGTCCTTTAAAGACCTCCTCTCCAAACCCAAAAGCTGTTTTCCTCCCCAAAAACCATAATTCCATCGCCCAGAAGAGTGGTTAACGTGATAGAAAGATAGATGGAAAACAGAGATGGAGAGAGCGGGACGGCAGTTTCCGGCTACGATTCGACGCACAGAGATGAAGACGAGAGAGATGTGCTCTCGGTCGAGCAAATATTCGAATCGAAGACGATTCCGCCGTGGCAGGAGCAGCTCACATTCAGGGCTTTCTTTGTGAGCTTTGTGTTGGGAGTTATGTTTAGTGTGATTGTGATGAAGCTGAATTTGACGACTGGTATAATTCCAAGCTTGAATGTGTCTGCTGGTTTGTTGGGGTTCTTCTTTGTGAAGAGTTGGACAAAGTTCTTGGAGAAGATGGGGCTTTTAAAGCAACCTTTCACTAGGCAGGAGAACACTGTTATTCAGACTTGTGTGGTGGCGTGCTCGGGGATTGCTTTTAGTGGTGAGTTTTCATCTCTCTCTCTCTCTCTCTCTCTCTCTCTCTCTCAATCGCTCTCGTTCTTTCTCTTCGTTTAGTTGTGTTTTCATGGACCTCTCTCTCTAAAACTCTCTCTTCCTGCGTTTAATGGTGAACTTTCATCTCTCTCTTCTGCGTTTAATGGTGAGTTTTCAACTCTCTCTCTCTTCTGCGTTTAATGGTGAGTTTTCATCTCTCTCTCTCTTCTGCGTTTAATGGCGAGTTTTCATCTCTCTCTTCTGCGTTTAATGGTGAGTTTTCATCTCTCTTTCTCTCATGCACACATGCAGAGACTGATGTCCCAACTTATCTGTCAATAACTAGTTTTGGGTCTATCTCATTGATGCTTGATAGAATCTGTGTATTCTGACAATTCTGGTTTTTGATCTTTCTCCCTAATCTCTCTTGGATATTTCGGAATGTTCATATTCTCTCTCATGGATCGTCTTCTATTTTTTCCATTTTTTACTTTATTCTCTTTTACATGGATCTTGTCTATTTTCTTCAAGAATAAATAAATAATTCTGTTTTATTAAATAAAAATTGATTTCTTATTCTTTGCTTGATTTGTTTTATTCACTAATAGACTTCTTCATACTTTTTTTGTCAAATGGAATTGATTTCTTAGCTTGATTTTTTCTTCTTTCGATCCGGATTCGATTCTGGGGATCGATGGTCAAGTTCAGTTTGATTTCTTTTGAGATGAGCTTCCTTCTTCTTGGCCAATAATATCTTATTATTTATTTTTGGATATTATTGTAGTTATCGCTCCCAATAACATTGTTTATTGGATCAATTTTGGATCAATTGTTCATTTGATTTCTTTTGCGATGAGCTTCCTTCTTGTTGGCCAATAATATCTTATTATTTATTTTTGGATATTATTGTAGTTATCGCTCCCAATAAAATTGTTTATTGGATCAATTGTTCATTTGATTTCTTTTGCGATGAGCTTCCTTCTTGTTGGCCAATAATATCGTATTATTCTTGTTGGATATTATTGTAGTTATCGTTCCCTATGGGATCAATTGTCCATTTAATTTTACCTTTTATTAAGCTTACTCCTTTCCATGCTCCTTCTACAATATAGAAGTTCTATCTTCTCCTTATCCAACCCTCCATTTCCTCTATCCTCACTCTGCCCCCATCACAATGTCACGTCTCTACACTATTTTATTTTTAATTTTTTTTAATAAACTATTTTGACATCAAATCACAATGTCACATCTCAACACTATTTTATTTTAAAATTTTTTCAATAAACTATTTTGACATCAAATTTTGGATGTCCATTCCCTCTACACTAGCGAAAAATAAAAAAAATATTTTCAATAACATAAAATAACTAAAATACCCTTAAAATTCTCAAGGGATATTTGGTCATTATATTTTATAGAAAATTTATTTTTAATATTTTTTATATGTGTCTTGTACAAGTGAAAAATAAAAAAATTATTTTCAATAAAATAAAATGACTAAAATACCTTTAAAATTTTCAAGAGGTATTTGGTCATTATATTTTATAGAAAATTTATTTTTAATGTTTTTTATAGGTCTCTCCCAATAAGAAGAAGGCATGTACCAAATTTCATATTCATACAATTTGTATAAAAAAATAAAATAAAATACTTTGAGATGTAGGATCTAAGATCAAACGGTGGGTGGCTCTCTTGATCAAAATTGAACGGCTGGATGGTAAAAGAGAATAAAACTTCAGCTTTTTTCTTATCTTTTTAATCCAAACAATTTTTAAAAAAAAAAAACAATTTTTTTTTAAAAAAACAAATTTTTTTCTAACCCTCTCCCCATTACTGCCCTCTCTCTCCTCTCCGTGAATCACCCACAAGAGAGAAAGGGTCTATTTCACCCAACTCTTTCTCTCTCTTCTCCTCATGGATCACCCACTAAATAGAGAAGACTTGCGGAAAAACAAAGAGAGAGGGATCTAGGAAGGAATAGTAGAAAATAGGGTGAGAAGAAGGGATTTGGGAGATTCATGGAGAGAGAAAAACATGTAAAGAGAGAGAGAATTTATTTTTATTTTTATTTAAACTAAAAACCAAGAAAATAAAAATAACTAAAAATTTATGTTAGGCCGAAGAGATCCTTACTTTACAAGGAAAGAGATACACGAGAATTTTTCAAAATGCATTTCCACTTGGTATCCATATTCCTGGAGCTTGAATGAATAATAAATTAATTAATTACACACATCCCTCAAAAAAAATTAAAATAAATCTAGTTTTAAAGCAAGGTTCCGAAAGACGTTTCGGCCAAGGGACTTGCCCTCAGTTGAGTCGAGTTACTCGAATCTGCCCATGTCTTGCACTGGGCCAAAAAGCCATTGAAAAACAGAAAAACAATCAGAAAAAATATAGAAAAAGTAGAGAAAGTAAAATAAATAAATAAAAAATAGAAATAAAAAATTATATAAAATAGGTATTATGGCACAAAACGCTTGCTAAAAACAAAAAAGTCACATAAAAAAAATTCCATACAACAGTTCTACATTTTTTTTAATCAGATTTATTTATTTATTTATTTTTATATGCCCCATAGTTGGGGTAAGTCCGAGTAACTCGCCCAATAGCCTTGGGATCGGTCGTCAGAACATTGTTTTAAAGTTTGAAACCCATTTTTTTTCAAATTCATAATTGTGATAGTGAAAATGATTCTCTAATTTCTATTTGCTATGGAAGCATGCATCTGCCCTCTCTCTCCCAAATTTTGTAAACTGATGAATGCCTAATTTCTTCATTTTTTAATGGAAAAATGAACAGGTGGTTTTGGGAGCTACTTGTTTGGCATGAGTGAAACGATTGCCCATAGATCAACGGATGGACCCATCGACCCACAAACCATTAAGAACCCGGGCTTGGGTTGGATGATTGGCTTTCTTTTCGTCGTCAGCTTCCTGGGCCTCTTCTCCATTGTCCCCCTCAGAAAGGTTAGCATTCCAACTTCTTACTGTAATCCCTTTTTTTTTCTTTCTTTCTTTTTTTCTACTGTGTGGGTCTATAGAGTGAGTGCACTTTTTTTTTTTTTGGTTTTGACAAAGAAGAAAGAAAATTTTTAAATTGATTATTTGGACCCCGACAATAATAAATGAAAAAGGACCTCACGCCCTAAGAGTGGTCTGATTTTAGGATAATATTCTTGAACCATCCATTTCTCAAGTCTTCATGGCTTAGGACCTTTCAAACAGGATCGCATTGAAATCATATATTTTTCACTGATTTTGTGTTTTCAGATTATGGTCATCGACTATAAGCTTACTTATCCAAGTGGAACGGCTACTGCTCTTCTCATCAACAGTTTCCATACGCCTCAAGGAGCTAAGCTAGTCAAGTCAGTAGCTCCAAAACTTCCTCTATTTTCTTAATTTAAAAAAGAGTAATGATCTAATAGGACTTCCTCCACTGTGTAGGACCTTAAAGCATCACCATTAAAGTACCATTAAAGTTGATAATGTGTGTAGGATCCCAAATGATCATCATTAAAGTTGATACGGATTTCTAAAGAAATTATCAAATGAAGAAGTTATCACATGGGTGTGGACTTGACATTTCTATAGATCAGTATTTTGGGTTCCTATACACATAGGTGGGGGAGGGTCCTATAAGATCATTTCTCATGACAACTCTCTCTCTCTCATATCCTATGTTTGTTTCCCATATTTTCCTACACTCTCTCCCTTGTTTTCTCTTAACCCCCACTCCAATATTTCCTATTGTCATCAGTTTTTTTCCCAAATAATCGGTATCAGCTATCAGCTATACAAATCTTGTTATGTCATTTTACTCATTCTACTCTATTAAGAGTCATACCTTGTGAGGTTATAAATCCATAAATTTTTTCTCACTACTTCAAATCATATCTTTTTGGGTACCTTTTATTCTTTTTATCCTTCAACTTGAACTAACTCGCACTTCTTGATATTGCATTGAGTCCGTACCATACATTGCCAGTCCACTTAAGTTTACTCTTTCATCATCATCATTGTTATAGTCTTTTTTCAATTAATTGGAATCAGCTACACGAATCATGGTCCTCTATTTTGCTTTATTAAAAAATAAGCAGATAATGTAGTTGTAGGATTCATGATAAATTTTGATAAAATTTTACGTTGGATGCCTACCTAATACAACTCAACCCTTTTACCCAAGCATAAGACAAACCAACCCTTTTACCCAGGCATGAGATGGGTTAAGGGAAAGTTTACTATCTCTCATCTTATTGCCTATTGGTGCCACATGCATTTCTTACAATTTGCCCCCTAGATTTTGTCCCTTCTCTCACATTTTCTACTAGTCCCCATCCTTCCTGCATTTCCTATTGCATGCCCCCCTATATTATCCTCTCTTTTTTCTCTCTCTCTCTCCCCTATTTTCTACTTTTCTTAATTTCTTTCATGAATTGTTTTACCAATTTTATAGGAAACAAGTGGGGGCTTTGGGTAAATTCTTCTCCTTCAGCTTCTTGTGGGGATTCTTCCAATGGTTCTTCACAGCAAGTGATGGATGTGGATTCGCAAGTTTCCCCTCATTGGGCTTAAAAGCAAGGGATAACCGGTAAGAATTCATCCCCATTGCACACATAAATAAATAAATAAAGTAGACAATAAGGCAATCTAGAACTAGGTAATCATAATTAATCTTGACCATTAAATGTGAAGTTGACTGGCTGCATTATTTCATTGACCAAACTCAAAGCTTAAAGGAAATTTTCTTAAACTTTGTGACACAACCAAGCTATGAGATTTCACATTGGATGGTTATAAATAATTGTGACCTCCTTCTACAACACAAGTTGTATTAAGGTAAATAGTCTCATTGCATGCAATCCCATAAATAAATATTGCACTTCCAACATTACATTTTGATTTTACCTTTTGATTAAGGAAAAATATAGAAAGAGACCATTATACCTTTGGTACAAGGTGGTCATAGTTAATCTTGACCATTGGATGTGAAATTGGATGGCTGCATTTATTCCATTGACCACGCTCAAATTTCAAAAAAATTTATTCCATTGACCACGTTCAAATTTCAAAGAATATTTATTGAACTATGTGACACACCCAAGCTATCAAATTTCATATCGGATAGCTGTAAGTAATTGTGATCCCTTTGTATCAAAAGTAAATAGTCTCATTTCACATCGGATAGTTGTAAGTAATTGTGATCCCTTTGTATCAAAAGTAAATAGTCTCATTGTATACAATCCTGGTAACCGATTGTCTACAAAGGTACTATTTACATGGAGGTCACAATCATTCTTATCCCTTATTTTTCAAAATGGGTGGTTTTAATAGGGTCACTCAATAGTCACAAAATTCCAAAAAAAATAATTATCGGACTTTGTGACTCACCCCAAGTCATCCAATTTGACATCTGATGAATTAAAATGATTGTGACATTTACGTACAAAAAATAAATGGTCTCTTTATAGACAATCACTTTATAGTGACCACCAATATTGAGTGAGTTTCGGAAATAGACTCTCGAGAGATTTGCCTGACGAAACTCTAGCTTAATTCATGAGAAGAGTAATATTATATCATGAAGCTCCCTCATTGTTTTACTCAAAATAAATTGAGAGAGAGAGAGAGAGAGAGAGATATTTTATCAAAAGAATTAACACTGTGATGAAACTCTGTTTTCACACTCCAGTAGGAGAACCAAAGAACAGAGAAACACAGGGAAGAAACAAAGAACACTAGCAAAAACTAAATAATCACAAACTTAAAGAAAATCCTGACTTTATATGAGAAATCATTTTATCACTTAACCATATCACTTAACCATCAATGGCCTAACATGTAGTATAAAATTTGCAGGTTTTACTTTGATTTCTCGGCCACTTATGTTGGGGTGGGGATGATATGCCCCTACATTGTGAATGTGTCTTTGCTCTTGGGTGCTATTCTTTCATGGGGGATCATGTGGCCTCTCATTGGGAATAAGAAGGGAGACTGGTACAGTGCTGATCTTAAAGATAGCAATCTCCATGGACTTCAAGGATATAGGGTACCACCTCTCTCCTTTTTCAATCTCTATCAAAATTGTTTGATTTAAATAAACTTATAAGAGACAAGAGACAAGAGATGAGGAATAACATACCTGAAAGTTGTAATTCTTTCTCTTTTCTGTTACTCCTTATCTCTTATTGCTTCTTATCTCTTGTGTCTTACAATATAGTTGTTTTTCACTGGAAAAAGATCCGGTGGCAGTCTAGCTCGACCAGTGCAGGAAAACTCAGTCCAACTTTGGTTGTCTAGTCTGGAATTTTCTTGATATTTAATTATATATATTATTCGGACTCGATATAATCAGACCAACATTACCCTGGGTTGGGGCCGAATTCGATTTCATGTTTTCCGACTCTGTGCCCATGTTAGGGATTTGTTTGATCATTTTTGGATCATCCTTATTGATCCCTAGAATCAATTATAAACAACAAAGTTTGACCCCTCTCAAGATCAAATCTCCCACTCTAGACCCTCCATCTGATGTTCAATAAAATCTAGGTGTCTAAGGGCACGTACTCTTTATTTTATTAATTTTTTACAAAATTGTTCCCATTGCAAATCAACGCTATATAAATATTTTCACATTAGAAATATTCCCCAACTATGGTTACCATTCTACCCGAGTCTTTTTTTACTGACTAATATATTTTATGTACTCCCTTGATTTAGGAAATTGATTGTTGTATCTTCTCTTTGAAATTTCAGAGCTAAATATTGAATATATTGATACTCTGATCCTTTTCTCCCTAAGTTTCTGTGTAATATGTTTCTTTATTTGACCGTTATTATGCATTCAATTTGAGCTCATGTTCTTCTATCATATTCCTAAAAATCTTCGAAGCAAATGATAAATCAAAATTAAGAAAATCATGAGCTTTTGGAGAAATTCAAAGAATTTTTATAGAAAAAGGAAACAATGGATTACTAGTGCTGCACCAAAACGAAACATAAATCATCTTTTCTTGAGAAAAAAAGAAGAAAACAAACAAATTTTAAAACAAATTTGATATCACATGGTTCGCCGTTGCCCTTTTGCACAGGTCTTCATCGCAATCGCCCTGATCCTGGGCGATGGGCTCTACAACTTCGGCAAGGTGTTCTTCAGAAGTGCACAAGCCTTGAACAAGCATAGAAGGACCCAAGCCATCATCCCAGTTTCTGGAGCCACCTCTAGCGCCGACACCACTTCCTACGACGAAGAGCGCCGCAAGGATATCTTCATGCGCGACGGAATACCCAACTACATTGCTGCCTCTGGCTATGTTGTCCTCGCAGTCATCTCCATTGCAGTCGTCCCCAAAATCTTCCCCCAACTGAAGTGGTACCATGTTTTGGTAACCTATTGCTTTGCCCCAATATTGGCTTTCTGCAATGCATATGGTTCTGGCCTCACTGATTGGAGCTTGGCCTCGACATATGGAAAATTGGCCATATTCATCTTCGGAGCGTGGGCAGGGGCGGCCCATGGTGGCGTTCTCGCCGGCCTGGCTGCATGTGGTGTCATGATGAGCATTGTCTCGACGGCGTCGGACCTGATGCAGGATTTCAAGACTGGTTACCTGACATTGGCATCGCCACGCTCCATGTTTGTAAGCCAGATAGTTGGGACCGCAATGGGATGTGTGATCGCTCCTAGTGTCTTCTGGCTCTTCTACAAGGCATTCAATATTGGCGCTGCGGATTCTGAGTACAGCGCCCCATTTGCTACCGTCTACCGCAACATCTCGATTCTCGGTGTCGAGGGCTTCTCATCACTGCCAATGCACTGCTTGACCCTCTGCTTGGTGTTCTTCTTGGGCGCGATGGTTGTCAATTTCTTTCGCGATGTGACTCCCAAGAGCATTTCGCAGTTCATACCGATACCGATGGCAATGGCAATCCCTTTTTATATCGGGGGTTATTTCGCAATCGACATGTGCATTGGTAGCTTGATTCTGTACCTGTGGGAGAGGACCGACAAGAGGAAGGCCGACGCTTTTGCTCCAGCCGTAGCCTCAGGATTGATATGCGGTGATGGAATATGGACGCTGCCGGCCTCGTTCCTCGCACTCGCGAAGGTGAACCCTCCAATTTGCATGAAGTTCTTGTCTAGGTCAGTGAATGCAAAGGTGGACACCTTCTTGGGGGGTTAGAGAGATGAAGAAAATTATGGTGGTTGTGTTAGAGAGAGAACGCTTTGTGATGATGAATGTAGCAGGGGTATTATTGTACAGGATCAGGGGACTATATCAGGGGAGGAGAAAAGAGAAGTGATGATTGGTTGGTGTTATTTTGGGTTTTTTTCTAGTTTTGAACTTTTTTGTCCTTAAGAATGTGTTTATGCTGGTTTGTTAGGTTGGTTGAAATTGGATTATTAATTCAAGTCCTTGATTCATAGAATTGTAAATGGTGGGCTTTAATTTAGTATGTGCTTCTCTGTTTATCTTTGGTTGGAGTTATGCTTCTTTCTCTTTTCTCCATTTCTTTCTTGGATTGATCAGCGGAGTTGATAATTCCTTGGTTTGGATCAGAGTACAAATCAGAACCGACCCGACCCAACCCGTCTGTTCTGCCCTCACCTAACAGTTCCTTCGTATAAAGACTTAACTTTTACTCTTTTGCAATGGAAAACCAAATATAGTTTTTTATGTTTTTTTCCTTTTTTGAAGTGTTTTACTTTCATTAAGATAATTCAGAAGTAAGAGATGAATTTTTGAGACTTCTTCCCCATTCAAAGAGAGGCCTATCAGCAACGATGATTCAGTTGTAATTCCTTAGCTATCTCTTGATTCTTCGCTCTGTATGCATGATTATAAAGTTCTTTCTCCATCTCTAGCTCCATGATTTCACCTTGAACCGAACTAAACATCCATGGAGGTCTGCCGCTCCTTCGACAAAACTGAGTCATGGAATCGCCCTCCAGTATCATCCTTTAATTTTCAACAGTTAAACATTTCATTTCCTGCAAAAGAGATTTGAGTTACACCTCATTAGCCATCCATTCTTACAAATGGCCCAAGAATGTGAGCAATGTATTATCTTTATTGTCTCTCAGAGTATCTCCAATACCTGCAACTTGAGGATTATCTCTCACGCTCTCATAAAATTAAGTTTCTTCCATCTATCCAGAGGGGACTACTGCCATCTTCCCCATCACTTAGGCTTTCTATAGCACAGCTTTGCAATTGCTTCAGTGTTAAACATAATCTCTTCCTTGGTAACCCCTGCAAATTTTTTATTTTTGCCCCTTTTTTACCAGTAAAAGACAATTTTCAGCCTTTTAATGAAGGGTTGGCTCATTTTGAGCCATTTCAGTCGTGAAATTACAAAATTGATCAGTTTTCCAAGATCTACAATATCTAATGCTCAAACTTTCAAATAGAAACTCTTATGTCTTCGAACTTGAAGTATTAACTTGAGTTTTTTTGTCGAATCTGAACCCCAATGTATCTGATTTGCAGTTTTAATCCAAGAAATCATTAGGGATTCAACCAGCTTTCTTTCCCTCAACAAACTGCAATAATTGCATTTTTCAAAATTCTCATAGTTCATTTTTGTTATATGGCGAGCCGACACACCCCAATTAGGTGAGCTTGCTTGAGACTCCATAAGCACTTGGTCGAGTTGGCCACCAATTTAGTTATTTCCCAACAAACAAGGGAAAAAGTAGAGGGTGTGGTTGGCATGAGGTTGCAACCTTAAATGATAAAAGTCAGGTGCACCTCCAAACTTTATCGTAAGATGCAATTTTAGTGTGGGTAATTCTTATGATGACTTGACAATATGCTTTCATGATTAATTGTAAAATTTGATAATTTAAAAATAGTTCAAATCGTGCACATCTATAAACATAAAAAAAAATTTAAAATGGCTGATCCAGATAAAGATAATGTACTTAAAATCGTTTTTTACCATAAGAAAATTTTTAAAATGGATGATCCAGATAAAGATAATGTACTTAAAATCTTTTTGTACCATATTCACAATCATACATCTTGAGGTTGACGTTATTAGTAAGATGGTTTAGCCACATCAAAAGAGACTTTCTCAATGAGTTTTGAGGTGCACCTTCATTCTACGGTATAAGGTGTCAAACTTATATAAATTTTTTTCAAAAGTTATAGACTTTTTTCAAAAAGTTAATATAAGGTTACAATTTTATAATGTAGAAATAAGGCGCACTTTAAAAATCCAGTAGAAAGGAGTGTTTTGAAGTTGAAAAACCTTTCATCTCAACTTCGAGATATATAGATATAAAAGAAGAAAAGAATTTCAAATTTTAAAATATAATATCTTGCAACACGTTATCGAGACTATCAAGTGTTTATAGATATGTTTGATTTGAATCATTTAAAGTTTTAAATTCCAAAATTCAAGTTAACGTGTAAGTCATTATAAACTTTTAGATGCCGAAACTACTATCTTCTAATAAAATTTAAAGGTGCACCGACTTTACTTGTACGGTTTATAGTGGACAATGTGAAAACCTCACCCATATATGCAAGATCCCCCTACCAAACGTTCTTTCGATAACTACCATTCCCACCAAAAAAACGTCCCAGTTTCAAAAGCGCTTTTCTCCAGTTCCATATACCCAAAGTATTCATAAATGACCAATATACCTACCTTTTTTTACCATGCTTGTAACTCCCTTTACATGCCCTGGTCAAAATCTTTGTTTTAAATTCTTCAATTAGGATCAAGATCACCCATCTCTATACCAATTCTGATGATTGGTAATCCAAATTGGTTGAGTGTTACAAAATTGGTAATAAATAAATAATTAATTAATTAAATCCTTGATTAGAGGATGTGATTTTTGAAGTAAAATTGCTACCTTATATAAAAAAATTCTCAAATATAACAATGAATTATATAATTTATTTCTACTTTTAATGACACTAACTCATATTTAAAGAAATCCAAAACTTCTTGAGAAGGGAATGTACTTGTAGATAGTGTTTAAAAACTCTGTTATTTTTTATCTGGATCACCAGCTTGGATTGGGAATTGCTCGGAACCGAATTGATTTTGGGATAGTATCGGCTCGAGCCCTATTTTCCCATGGTTTTTTTTTTTTTAAAGTTTATTTAAAGTTTTATTAGGTCTCCTCTAAATCCCCACTCTATAAACTCTATTTTTTATATATATATTAATAAAGCCAATATGCTTTTAAAAATAGTACTTTTGTCATTTAAGAAAAGTGGAGGCGATTTTGGTCATCCATATTTACTACCAGTCTACCAGTGGAGGGGCCAAAGAACGGGTCTCCACCGCCGTGTTTCTTTCAAGGATTAATGCATTTTGGAAATGCGGTTTCAGAGGTTTGATTCATAGAAAGATTTGTAACGTAGGGTTTCTGATTCTTCATTCAAGATCAATTCGGAGCTGGAATTTCTCGTGCTGCGTCTTTGACTGCAGAGATTCTTGTATATTGGAATTACGGTTTCAGTAACTTGATTCCTGAAAAAATTGGATTAGGATTTTTGTTTCAGAGTCTTCATAAATGCGAAATTTGAGCAGGATTATCTTTGTTATAAGGGCATATATCTTTGGAATTAGGTATGCAGATTCTTTGTTCGTAAACACTGAATTAGGGTTTTGGATTGGGATCTTGGTGAATTTCTTAAGAAAAATTTGGAGCCATAATTTTTCAGTTTCTCTCTGTAATTGCAGGTAAATAGAAGATAATCTTCTTTTTCTTTTTTGCCAGACAATGGCAACAACAGGCATCAATTATATCCCGGCCAAGCTGGTAATTTTTTCTTCTTCAATTATCATATTTATTTTCGTTATTTTGGAAAATGTATATTGAATGTGTCTTATTCTTTGCTTGATTGAATCCATTATCAATTGAATGTTGCATTTTGAATATTATTTCTGTTCTTTATACCTCATGCTAACTTATTAATTTAAACTTTTACCCCTAAAATTGTATAATGATAATTTTTAAATCTAACAATATATGTGTTTCAATTGTAACAAGGTTTTTTAAAGATTTTTGGAGAATATCTGTATCCTTCTTTTTTTTTCTTTTTTCATCGTATGAGCTTCGATCATTTGTTGTGGTAAAATCATAGTTCTTCTTGCCATTTTTATTGAACCCTATATCCTTTTATTCATGATTATTTTACCGTCTTGGAAAATTTACAATTTGTTATTTTATATCACTTTCAGTAAAAAGAAGTAAAAGTTTAATTGCTGTGGATTTTCACTTTCTTTGGTAATATGGATATCATGAATTTTTCTGTGCCAATGCTCAGTGAATTGGCCCTCTCCCTATGGGCGAGGCTGAGTAGCCCCCCAGTTGTATGTACAATTCGGGGTACATAAAAAAAAATTTTGAAAACCTAGAGAAGTTTATAAAATATGGGAATGTTGTATAGTTTTTTTATGTGATTTGAATATTTTTGGAAATGATTGGTGAGTGTTTTTTGCCATAACCCCTCCTCTTTTTCTGTGCTTTTTTAAGCTTATTCGTACTTTTAAAGGTTGTTTTTGGTTTTATTTTACTTTTATTAGCTTCATTTTATTTCATTTTTAAATTTTCTTGGGCCTTTTTTGCCCAGGAAACTCGCTCGAGTGTCTCAGCTTGGCCAAAGGCTGAGTACCTTGACTGAGTCGAGTTTTGAAACACTGTTCTGTGCAAATGAAATGCCATTTGCGATTGTGACGGAAATATGATTCCCCATTTTTGGAATTTTCTTCGGAAAACCCTTTTGTAGTTCTTTATTCTTCTTTGTTTCTTTGAACACTTATGCGAAATTTTCTTTTTGAAAACTTGGAATGATAGTTTCATTCAAGCAACATCTTTCTTGATTCTGTTTAAACATTTCAATCTCTTTCCCTTGTATAAAGGTCTGAATAATTTCTTTCTGAATTCTATCCCTTTTTTTTTTGTTTTATATTGGATAACAACTTGTTTTGTTACTCCTGTTTCTTTATTTATGTTGTTCTCTGAAACAAAAGAGTGATGGTCTTGGCAGGTCCTGCTGGGGGAAATGGGAACAGGAAAATCTAGCCTTGTACTGAGATTTGTCAAGGGACAATTCTTTGATTATCAGGTTCTTTCTTTTCCTTCGTATTTCTTTTTGTAAACATTAATTCTTAATATTCAAGTATTGGGTTCCTTTTCTTTTTTTGTGATGAATGTTATTGGGTTCGTTTTCTTCCATTATACAAATCATCCGAAGTAAAATAGGCTTATGTTGAAGAAGTTGTCCCATTTCATAATAATTTGCAGGAATCTACAATTGGAGCTGCCTTCTTCACTCAAACACTTGCTGTGAATGAAACCACTGCCAAGTTTGAGATATGGGACACTGCAGGCCAAGAAAGATATCACAGCCTTGCTCCCATGTACTATCGTGGGGCAGCTGCAGCCATAGTTGTCTATGACATCTCAAACACTGTAGGTTTTATTGAGATTTGATCCTATCCTCGTGCATGCAGAGTTTAACTCTTAATTTTTGTTCAGTTATTTTTTTATTTGTTATGTATTTCAAAATTTTCATTTAATTTTCATCATACTGGTGTAGGTTGATGGATGAAGATCTCTCTCTCTCTCTCTCTCTCTCTCTCTCTCTCTCTCTCTCTCTCTCTCTCTCTCTCTCTCTCTCTCTCTCTCTCTCTCTCTCTCTCTACTCTCTCTCTCTCTCTACTCTCTCTCTCGT
>NW_006499435.1:1061006-1079468 GCF_000471905.2 Amborella trichopoda
TACGTTACGTTAGTTACGTTACGTAAACGTTACGTTAGTTACGTATTCGTTACTTACGTTACGTTACTACTTACTTACTTACTTACTTACTTCTTACTTCTACTCTCTCTCTCTCTCTCTCTCTCTCTCTCTCTCTCTCTCTCTCTCTCTCTCTCTCTCTCTCTCTCTCTCCACACACACAGACTGTGCCTTTTCGCACACATGCACACACACACATGCACAAACCGTGCCTTTACACACACAGACTGTGCAACAAATCCCTCAGAAATGGTTGAAACACCCAGTCTCCAGAGTCCTTATTTTGGATCCTTATTGAATTGAATTTTTTTGTTTTCACCTGTCCCTCAGTGTTCTTGCATTTATTTTCGGTAGTGGCTTAGCTCATATGACTGTTACAGTTTGGTTTACTGTACTTTTCAAAGGTGAAAGGATTTTCGGGTATTGCCTTTGCAGGTAGCCCAAACATATGCCCAAGACAATGGGCTTTTGTTTCTGGAAACATCTGCGAAGACAGCGCAGGGTGTAAATGAGTTGTTCCTCGAGATAGGTAGGCAAAGTTCTCCTTGAGGAAAGTCTTTTAAATAACCACACCCAACATCCTTCTACATTGAAGTTAACAGATCGATTAATTAAGATATCTATTATATTACAATTAAAAGAAGGCTTTTAAAGTTAACACTTCTAAGAATGATTAATAATGCTTAAGTCTCATTCTTATCCTCTATAACATGAATTTTGTGGACTTCCTTTTTAACATGGCAAAACTCATCAAATACCAGATCACATGTCCTACATGCACCTAAACCATAAAAGGGCCCTAAATAACTTTGAATTAATTTTTAAGGGCCTCCCTAACTTCAAATACAAGGGATTTCGCGGCAGAAAAATTAGATTATGCTTGGTAAGTAACTAATTAGCTAGGAGTTCGACCTAGTTACTCTGCTTCTTTCTGTTCTGGAATTGCTTTTGGAGCTAGATAGAGAATACAATTTCTGAACCTACCACAACACTTCCCCTCCTTCCCCCTTTGAATGCTCTCTCTCTCTCTCTCTCTCTCTCTCTCTCTCACGCACACACAGAGCTTTGTTCTGTCCCAAAAACGGAAATTCTTGGTAGGAATACGCCCTTGGCTTGGGTGGTCAGGTGATGGATCCACAACACAACGCCAAGGTTTGCATTCCTACCATTAAAAAGTCAAAAGAAAGCCGTGGATTTAAATCATTAAATGATTGCTTGAATATTCTTCTAATTGTCCAGATAAAAGATTATTGAAATAGAAAAAAACCAAGAAGATAGAGAAATCCTTGGATTTAAATCATTTCATGATTGCTTGAATATTCTTCTAATCGTCCAAATAAAAGATCAGTGAAATAGAAAAAAACCAAGACAAAGAAGTTTTCAGTATGATAACACTGGTGTTTGTTTCTCTTTGATGCTGAACCTTGCAGCTCGAAGACTTCCAAAAGCCAATCCCACGCAGCCCAGCCGGATGATTGTGGTGGATAGATCTTCGGAGAGGCTTGTCTCTACTTCCTATTACTGTTGTTGATAGAACTCTTTTATCAATCATTTATTTCAAATCCTACTCGTTTCTCATATTCTCTTTTGTAAATCAATACTTCGTTTCTTAATGTCACCACTCATTGCTTAATTGCTTCTTTCTATTTGAGCAAATCTCTCTCTCTCTCTCTCTCTCTCTCTCTCTCTCTCTCTCTCTATTACGTAACAGATTATACAGACAATAGTACTTATATATATATATATATATATATAAGGAAAGTATGGGGTTAGCCCGCTCGCTTACCCCTTTGAGATGCGCCCAATGGCTGTGATGAAAAAAAGAAAATCTAACGGATGTTGGATCGAGTTGCACATTTTACGAAAAGATTTCTCTGCGTTTGAAAACAGTGATCGCCAGCAAATACGCTATATATATATATATATATATATATCAATTTACGTACAGATTATATAGGACAATGTGCTTATATTATAATGTTATATCATGAGCCACTTTGAAAAGTTGGAGTGTTGGATCCCACAATTTTTCACGCACTTTGGTCTTATCTGGCGATCAAAATAACAGAAAATTTTGAATTCGCACAGAAGATGGGAAAATACAAGTCCGCTATTTTCGGTAAATGCAAGCCATCCATTTGGTGGATAATAAATCTAGGCCTTCAAGAACTCAAAAAGTTCAAAATTTTGCTTACTTCTCAAATATAGGATCTGCAAAATTTCAGTTTATAAGCGCTTCTAAGCTATTCCCAATTTATTAACTTTTCTCAAATATTAAAGGAATTTTGGCTTGGAATAAAAACTACGTTAAGAATGTATAGTAATTAATCCTTATTCTCTCTCATAAATCTCAAGTATGCACTGCATTGTCTCAAATCGCAATAGATTAAACTTAACCCAAGAAGGAATGCTATTAGAAAGAAAGCAAAGGAAGAAGGATCCCCCCTCCAATTCAGACTTGTATTTCAGGATTGTATATTGCAATAATGTTTACCCATGTAATAAGAAGCTCGCAGTCGCCTCTAGTTTAAGAGTTTAAGGCGTGAAATCTGATGGTTTGGGGTGTGTGACAAAGCTCGAGAAATCGTTTTTTTCACTCTCAGCTCAATTGACGGCAATTCGAGCGGCTTGATTTCATATCTAACTGTCATAGGTGATGGTGACTTTTTTGTATAAAAAATAAATGGTCAATGTCATATTCTCTTCCATGGGTGATTGTAACCTTGTCTAAAAAATAAATAGTTTCATAGTGTTCTTTTCAATGTATGTCATTGTGTTCTTGGTACATTTAATTAGTGACTAGCCTCAACTATCCTGCTCAATATTTTACAGAAACTAAGTCCACCCAATATTTTATAGAAACTAAGTCAGAATCTTTTTCTATTTTTGAAAATACCCATCTTTAGGATTTTTAGTTCTAGAATTTAAGTATTGGAAATATTTTTTATTTTTGAAAATGGGCTTGACTATAGATTGGGTGCCATAATTGCGTATTAATAAAAGGGTGTGGTTTGTATAGAGCTGAGGCTCTAAACAATCAAAGTAAAGCGCACCTTTAAATAGTGTCGAGAAATGTGGTTTTAATATTGGAAATCTTTGTGATAGCTTTAAAATATATTTTTGTCTATAGTTATAAATTTTAAAATTTTAAAAATAGCGTAGATATATTTTTATCTATAATTATAAAATTTAAATATTTTTCATTACAAGATATATTATTTCCAAAACTTGAATTATTATTTTTTTCTAATGTCCATACATATTTATGTCGAGATGATACTTTGAGGCTATTTGGCACCAAAACAACCTCTTCTAGTAAAATTTTTGAGGTGGGCTTTAATTTGATTGTTAAGAGCCTCGGATGTATATAAACTTCTTCCTTAATAAAATCCTCTTGATCAGCCCATTTGTGGATTCTCAGGAACATGGTGTAGGTTCTCTAAACTTTAAGCATGACCTTAATGGTCTAGAATTTAACTAGTTTATTCATCGGGAAATAAAAAACATAAAATTCAAGGACAAATTTTTTATAAAATGACCATAGTAGGTGAATCGTTGAACAATTATTGCCCATGTGTGTTTGGGCACATCATCGAGGCAATCTGAGATATATTGGACTCTCCGGATGCACCTCTGATAAAATCCTGAAGGATGATCGCGATCCCGATCCCGATTTCGATCCTGATCCCGATCTCGATCCCGACCCTTTGAGCAATTTTGTCATTCAATCAACCATTTTCTTAACCCCTTCCCACCCAAACTCAACTCAATTTTGTATAACTTCTAAATACCTATAATTGTACATCAAATTTTTTTTTGCATAACTTGCAATAATTGCTCATCAATTCTATCATGAATATAAAGTTATACTAACATTCAAAAAGACAGAAATGAGCAAAATAAAATTGTTGAAATTAACAAAACAACCCTATAAATATCAACCCGCTTTCCTTATCTTCACCAACATTCATTCTCTCTCTACTAAAATAAAATAAAACTAATTTTTCTTTTTCGAATTTGCAAAACTAATGGACTAATTAAACAATACCACATTGCTCCAATTTTGGTTTTTTGCTTTTTCTTATTTTCCTTTAAAAATCGTTTATGGCCAACTGCCCTGCATTCTGGCTTTGGGATCTCCGAATTTTCCAAATTATGCCTAATTCTTGCAGCCCCGAACAAAACACATTCGCTTTTCAACCCATTACTGAGTGGGCTCTCTCTCTCCATCTCATCCCATTATTGAGTCTCTCTCTCTCCCTCCATTTCATACTCACCTGTAAAACCAATAATTATGAAATTCCTGAGAAATTCTCTTCGCCTTCAAACGTGCAATGGCTTTCTATGATTCTTTTCATCTTTTCCCACAGCTTTCTTGAGCTTGTTACTTAGCTTTGCTTTCACAGGACCCTGTGGAAGTGGTGTCTAAGCGCCATGTTCAAGAAAGCCGTGGAAGAGCATGAAGAGATCAAGTCTTCCATCTTCCAAACTTTCCAAAAAGCAGGCTTCAACTCCACATACAGAGAAAGAAGAGAGAGAGAGAGAGATTAAGACCATGGACAAAAAGAAAGAAGAGAGAGACTCAAAGAAAGAAGAGAGAGGGGGATATAATTGTAGTTTCCTCAAAGAGACTGAGAGAGAGATGTGAATAGAGAGGAATGTGAATTGTGCAGAGAGAGGAGAGAGGAATGTGAATTGTGCAGAGAGAGAGAGAATGTGAATTGTGCAGAGAGAGAGAGAGAGAAAGAGAGAGGAATGTGAAATGTAAAGAGTGCATAAAGAGGGACAGGTATATATATATATATATATATAAAAGGGTGTGTGGAATTAACCACCCGGATTCGCATGCACAACCCGGGCTAACAGAATGATTCCCCTTCGTGCAGTAATTTTGATAAAGCGGCCTTTTCTTTGCCCTCCCAATAACTCAAAATGCCACGCATGTCCCAGTCAAATATTGTTTAGTCAACGGTTCTTAAAGCCCCCTTAGAGAACTTAGATAATCTCCCTGTTTTAGACATTTCTTGATATTAGCTCCACATGATTACCACATTTCTTAATAATTAGTTATTTTGAAATTTAATTCATATCATCTTCCCTAGAATTTCCGGTTAGGGAAAAGTTTATATAGAGTTGAGGTTCTAAACAATAAAATTAGAGCCTACCTCAAACTTTTCACTAGAAGAGGTTGTTTTGATGCCCAAATATCCTCAAATTGATCATCTCCACGGCGAGATGCATAGACGTATTTCAAGTTTTGAAAATAGTGTATTTTGTAACGTATTTTTGGACCATCAATTTTCAAGATTTTTAAGTTTTCATAGATCTATATATTTACACTATTTTGAAAGCTTTAAACTTTATAAATAAAGATACAAATATATTTTAAGATTACGACAAAGATTTTCAAAATTGAAACCACATTTCTCGATACTGTTTGAAGGTCTGCTCTAATTTGATTGTTTACAGCCTAGGCTCTATACAAACCACACCCTTTAAGCTATCCAATGATTGCAATTGGTTGAAGACCAAATAGGGGTAGCACCCCACTCCCTCTATTCACCAGGTTGTGATTTTCATTCCCACTAACAATAATACTTTAAGAAAATTAACTCATAAATAATTTGAAAAAATAGGTTGGGCCAGGGCTGTCCAATTTTACACATGAGAGTCGATTGTCTTCTTCTTTTAATAAGAGTAAACAGTCTTTTTCATTGCATTTTTGTGTGCAAAGCAATGCATAGTTTGGTATTCACCGGTCACAATGTGATTGAGCATTGTTGTATAGCTGGATAGATTTTCCCCATGTCATACCCATTTTAACATACACCTCTAGGGAAAATACGGATTTAATTTAGTCTTAACACCTTTAGACTAATATTAAAGGCACTAATATAATTGATTGCAATGATTAAATAAGAGAATCATTCGGACGATATGAAAAAGATGGAGTTTAAGTACACTTTTCCATAAATAATTGAATTGCATAAGATTATAGTATCTTTATATGAAGGACTCGGTTTTTATGCAGCCAAGCCCGAATATGTAGAAATATGGGTCTCTTAATAAATCTATTTTTGAGATGCATTTTACGACTTAATTTCTAAGGACATACAATCTCTAACTTGGAGAACATGAATATAAATAAATAATTTTAAAAACTAGAAATAAAATTCTAGTAAGAAAACATTTGGACCATTAGTTTCCATTGTTTTTAGAGGGAACACCTACTTACATCCATCTTTAATATGGATATTTTATACTTTTTGGACCGCATATGTAGAAATGTGTTCCAGCCCGCATGAATATATGAAAAAGTTATACTAATATAAAAGTATTTGGTGAGTGGGCTAAATCTTACGTCCTTTTTTGTTAGGAGAGACATAAGACTCGAAGCACAACTTCAATCACCATAAATATATTCTCTTAGGATTCATGAATTTGGAGCTCCTTAGTACATATGTAGTAATCTTTGAACAATAAAAATAAGGAAAAAGTTAATATACGAAGCTGTTTTAATGATAAAAAACCCTCAAAACTAATCATCTTGACTTTGAGATACACGCTTGCTAAAAAAAAAAAAAAAGACTTCAAATCTTGGAAATAGTGCATCTTGTAATGTATTATATAGACCATCAATTTTCAAGATTTTCAAGTGTTCATAGATCTATTTGATCGACACTAATTTTGAAATTTTACATTTTATAATTTGAGACGAAATAAATATTTTGGTTTTCATAAATATTTTCGAATATTTTGGTTTTCATAAATATTTTCGGTACTAAAACGACATCTTGCAATACTATTTGAAAGTGCGGGCCTCATTCTTATAAAAACCCCACCCTAAAAATAAATTATTAAAAAATGTACATTAGCACACTATTTTTAATGGCTTGGGGTGGAAAGGTTTTTTATACAAAAAGGGGGTGAGCAAGGAATTTAGGGATGTATTGGGGGTATAGGAAACAATATGAAAGGATTATAAAGCAAGTTCCCAAGATATCCACCCCATGCCCTTTTAATTAATTATTTTTAGAGATAGAGGAGTCAGAGTTGTTGAGGTTTTCCGATGGATAGAACTGACGCCACCCAATTCCCAACCTTTTCCGGCCAACACGCCGATCTTTACGCCGACGATTCACTCTCATCGTGGGACCCATCTTGTTGAAAATGCTCTTCAATCGCATCTCCCGAATGTCCCCCAACTAAGGTTCGCAACGAGGGGGCGCTTCGACAAATTAGGATGGCCACAGATTTGGTCGGGTTGGTTTCGGATCCAACAAGACTCGAATTCATTGGACCCAAACTCGAAAACATAGTGAGGGACCCGGACCCGAACCCGAACTAAAAAGTAAAATATTTATGTATTTAATTAAATTTCATATAAAGGGATATGAAAAATATTACTGGACTCAAAGCTAGACCCGGACTCGACCCACCAAGTCTAATTTTTGAACCCATGCCCAAACCCGAATCGGGTCCAAGTCCATTGCCACCTCGATTGGCCAGCCTTGGCCTTAACCCAACCCTTAATGCTAATAGGGTTGGTCCATGCCCTGCTAGAGTGGGCTAAAGGGGCCCTAGCCTAGCACCAGACTATTGGGGCCAGGCCTAATAAAGAAAAAGATGCCAACCTGGCTAGCCCTATAGTAGCCTTGGCTCGAGCCTAACCCGGATTGTCACTCGGACTATGGTGGGCCAGCCCTCGTGCTACATTTTATGGCCCATACATCTTTATTTTGCTCCTGCGTGATCATATTATCAAGTGCGAGGTCGCTGCTCCATGTCTTAGATATGACGACATTTCAGCCTTGGGCACATCTATCATCAAGATTTTGGAAACAAATTTGATTACCATGTTATGTTGTGCTTTTCATTTGCTCATTATATAGAGGGTAAACAAGCCCTTTTATGATAACCACAAACAGAATCAATGAAGAGTAAAGGGAAAATATTAATTCCCTTACAAAATCCCCTAAGGGTTCAAGTTACTACAATTTAAATTTCTATTTGAATCCCCTTAGACAATTTACCATTCAAAAAAAAAAAGATAAAGACATATTCGGAACCGAGAAGCCCAAACAATTGGCAGTATTGGTAATTTAACTCCAATGTAGCCTTAACAGAATCACTACTTGTTCTAAGTTAGAAGTAGCGAACAACGTATTCAAGATTTAAAATAGAAAAAATAAGGGTTATTATTTGAAATAAGGAAACAAAAGGTGTATTTGCCTTTTATTATTCCTCATTTCAAATTCTGAACAAGCTATTGCGTATTTGATTATTTCCAAGAGTAAGCAAGTTCATTCTATTAGGGGTTCTATGGTGTAAAATTATCAAAATGCCCCCAATTGCTTATAAACTTTTTTAAGTTTTCTTTTTTTTTTTAAGGATGAAAGCAAACCCCCAAATGTCACTTGCGATCATTCTATTATTTAATTGATTTTGTAAGGCCCTTAATTATTATTTTCCCAAAAAGAAAACTAGAAAAAACTAACATTAGCAAACGGAAAGGCCTAATTCTATTGTCTTACCTTCCCCTCATCCATCACTATAGCGTAAGATCATCCTCCTATGTGTGTGGTCTAAGGATCACTACTGCACTATTTAATAAATCATGTTTTTTATTTTATAAATGGATTGTATACTATAATATCATTCATTTTTGTTACAAGGAAGTCATAATTACTCATAGCTATTAGATGTTAAATTGGATGGCTTGAAGCTGAGCCACAAAGTTTGAAATTTATTTTTATTTTTATTTTTATTTTTAATGTTTTGTCAACAACATTTTTAGAACCACCCGATTTGAGATTTGAAGAACAAAAGAGATTGTACAAAAAGTAAATAACCTATTTATATATTTGTCCTTTCATAAATAACACAATCTTATGATTGTGGAGTGTCTTAAACATACCAATGGGAACTATTTTTATACAAAAATCTATCGTTGTTGTTTGATTGGCTACAATACATGCTTTAGTAGGATTAAAAGCAAGCATGCTTGAACCTTAATCAAGTCTAAAAATATTGTTTTGGATGGACTAATGGCAATTAGATGCAGGCAAGCTTTCTATGCTTCCCCTGCAGCATAAAACTTATATACTTCCATTTTTCCAACCGTCCATTCTGAATGGAGGGCTAAGATTGCCCCAATCACAATGTCACGTCTCTACACTATTTTTTTTTAATTTTTTTTTCTATAAACTATTTTGACACCAAATTTTGGATGTCCAATCCTCTATTAAACTCGCACAAGCGAAAAATATTAAAAAAATATTTCCAATAAAATAAAATGATCAAAATATCCCTGAAATTTTCAATAGGTATTTTGGTCATTATATTTTATCAAAAAATTATTTTAAATATTTTTTTATAGGTGTGCCCCAATGAGAAGATGACAAGTACCAAATTTTATATTCATACAGTTTATATAAAATAACTAAAAATAAAATAATTTGATACGTCGGATCTAAGATCAAACGGTAAGTGGTTTTCTTGATCAAAATTGGACGGCTGGATGATAGGGAAAGCATAGATCTTCTATGCTCTAGGAGAAGTATAGAAACCTTTCCGATTAGATGAGCCATTACATGGTAAACTCATTCCTAGTTAATAATGTAAACATGTAATAAAAGAGAAAATGGACAATAGGATTATCTATTATTAGTATAAAGAGGTTTCTATGAGTCATGATCTAGGCCAATAATATTTTTAAAAAATTTAAAATTTACCCTTTTATAGGGAGTTTTTTGCACTGTCCATCTAGACTTTTTGTTAACGACACTTTGAGCGACGTCCATCTTTAAGATGACATTTGTGGGTTGGTAGGCTCTTGTGCCTCGTACAAAAAATTTCTTTATTTGTTAGATGTGAAATCAAATGACATTGGTCGGTCAGAAGTTCAAAATAAAAAAAAAATTGAAATTTGTAGCTTAATCTCTACTGTTGGATTTCACATCTGACTACTCCAAATAATATGTGACATTCTTGTATCAAATATAAATGGAATATATAAACCCGCAATAAAATATCCTAAGTGACCTTGGTGATTCTTTGGCTGACCCAATCCCCCATTAGCACGTGCACATGTATAAGTATTTAATCACAATTTGATATTTAAGTTGGCGGGGTATAAAAGTCATAAAAAAAACATGTATATGTTTGATGTTTCTCTTAAAAAAGAGGTGAACTAACGTGTAAACATTTTTGTTCTTTTGCCACATATATTTAGGGGACTTTGTAGGAGGTACAAGCTATAAATAAAATAAAAAGGAGTCTTCATTTTTCGAGTTAAGGATAAAAATATTTTAAAGTTATACTAGAATGAGCAGTATACCACCTACCTGTCCAACTTGATGTCTCATTTGGAAAAATATACAGTAAGACCATTTATCTTTTGTATAAGGTGGACACAATTAATCTTGACATTTGGATATGAAATTCTATTATTCGGAGAAGAATACAACAAGATCATTTACTTTTTGCATAATGTGGTCACAATTAATCTGGATCTTTGGATTAAAATTAGGTGGTTACATTTATTCCATTGACCAAGCACAAAGTTAAAAAAAAAATCTCAAAATTTGTGACATACTCAAGCTATCAAATTTCACATCGGATGGTTATAAGCATAGTGACCTCCTTATACAATAGGTAAATGGTCTCATTGTATAGAATCCCCTCATTTTTCACAAGTGCCTTTTTATGAATGGATACACATCTATTAACAAATCACTATAAGTTTAGTGGACAACATAAGAAGCATCCAAGAGACAAACTATTTAACCATTTACAAATTTCTTTTGTTTTAATTTTAAATAGCCCATCGAAAGCATCCAAAAGAAGAAGCGTCCAAGAGACAAACTATTTAACCATTTACCAACTTCTTTTGTTTTAATTTTAAATAGCCCATCGAAAGCATCCAAGAGACAAATTATTTAACCATTTACCAATTTCTTTTGTTTTAATTTAAAATAGCCCATCGAAAGCATCCAACAGACAAACTATTTAACCATTTACTAATTTCTTTTGTTTTAATTTTAAATAGCCCATCCAAATGCACATGATGAGCTCATTTCATGAGTTGGAAAACAAAAGAAAAGAAAAAAAAAGGGTAAAATTTATCAAAATGCATCTAAGAGACAAACTATTTAACAATTTACCACTTTCTTTTGTTTTAATTTTAAAAAGCTCATCCAATGCACATCATGAGTTAATTTTCATGAGTTGGAATAGTTAAAAATTGGTAAAATCCTAATCAGTTGATAAATTAAATGTATTTTGATAAAAAAAAATTCAAAGAAAAGTAACAAAAAATCTTTTGCTATTATCGTTGAAAGTCAAGGATATTGTCAAGGGCATATGATGTTTGATGGATAGTTAAGATGCAATTTGTCTGCCCAATTTGTTTGCTCCGCCACTATTCCTAATATATCATGTACTATCTGCATGTCTTCTCAATAACCAAAAACATCTTGGCTATATTCGATGACGGGGTGTTACAACATGATGTTTTGGGTTCATTCTCACCGGATTTAAAGTTTATATTAAAACTAATAAATAAATAATATCAACTAAATTAGACCACCTTAATAACAGAGATTCAAATATCACTTGTCTGAGTTGCAAATCCCTCTAGTTAAACTAGATCGAGAGATTGGCAATTCCTAGCCAAGAAACCCTGAAATCGCCCAAGTCCAACAGTTTTCTAGTTTTTTTTTAAAAAAAATTGTTAATTGTTGCCCAGAAGAGTCAAACCAAGAGAATCGAAGTTGACCCTGCCAAGTCGGAGCTCGATTCCTATATTTGAAAAACTGCTTAATAATTCAAATTTAGGATGCTTGATCCCTTTGTTGAAGATCTCAACAGTGATTCAAGAATTTTACATGAATACATATTCCCTTTGCTTAGATCTAGGGGTTTCTAATTATTTTCTATACAGGTGTAATTCAAGACTCTAATAGAAAAAACCAGTGGATTATTGACTTTTTACTGATGCTTCTCATCAAAGTAGCCGGTGTCATTAAAGCATTTCGTATGGCATGAAAACTGAACTTAGGAGACAAGAAAATCTTGTTTGCATCTTCCCAACATATGTCCATGATACTCACACTCCTATCTTTACTTTTGGCTTTGTCTTCGAGGATTGTCAGGGATTTTTCGTGGTTAAGTTAAAAATTTATCGGTAGTTCAACAATAGGAATCAAACTTGAGATGTAGCGATCCAATTGTGAACTACCAATCACTTCAGCCAAAGCACACGTGTTACATTATTTGTAGTCTAACAATTGTAATAGGAGGGATTCCTCACATTAGAAAGTTTTCCCCTCATCCAACGCCAAATGCAATGATATATTAATGACTCTATGGTGAATCACCCTTTTGGGTAAAATATTTTGAATCATCCAATCAAGATCAGATGCTCAAAATCCAACTTATGACATTATGTCTAAAGTGATCTCAGCCATCCATTTGAACCGGACTGTTGAGAATAAGGATTACTTATTTTTTATATGTGGGGGAGCCTACATGTCAAGTTCCCCCTAAATTAGAAGATGATCTGTTGAAAACTCTATGTGAATAAAAAAGGGGAATATTTTTGCGTTTAAATTGCCAAATTTTGATAAGAAATGCACTGAGGAAAGTGAGAAGAGGAAAATGTCATGGGGGAGGGGCAAAAGCATGAAACAGGATGTGAAAATGGGAGTTCAAGATTGGGACAACAAGATGCTGATATATCAATTCCAAAGTCACATTCATTTGTCAAAACTCAAAAGCAATGATGCATGTGAAGAAAAGGTATTAGAGGGGTAGTCATCCTTCCTTTCACTCCTCTTTCACGATAAAGCTATCCACCCATCCTATAAAGAAATTCGCACTTGTAAGGTTTTTTGAGATATGGAATTTTGGCAGTAGTTCCAAAAAAAAAAAGAGAAGATCGAGTTTCCAAATACTTAGATTTAGTGTTTCAAAACTCAGATGAGTGGGGCGGATGTTTCACCCTAGATATGTGACGGATTGTTGGATCAACGATTTCAATTGGGTCTAGATCAGTCTGAATCTGTGATCCAAAAAATATTAAAAATAAATAAAATAAAATAAAATTAAGCACCAAGACCCATAATATCTAAGAATTGGTTTGGTCCCCACAAATTCCCATCCGAATGGGTGATCCAGGTCGAAAATCATTGGGTTTTAAAGTATTACTTGATATGACCATTCAAAAAACTGGACGATATGTATTCGAACCTAGGGTGTGAATTTTTAAGTTACTTTCAAAATTGTGAATCTATTTTGTGATTTTTACATTGACTAAATAACTTACATCCCCGAAAATTGAGGTCCTAAAATACCTTAACAAGGTTTTTGCCTGAGCTCGTGTACAATTTGCTCTACCACAAGCATGTAATATCATTCCTTCATTTTATAGCTGCTTAGATGTAGGGATAGATGTTAGTTTATGATACTAAATACATGTTATACGATCCAAATGTTAATGTAAGCATCAATCTTCAGTTTTTTTTATAGGCGTGACAATAGAATTAGGGCCAGCAATGGGCTAGAGCGGGCCCTAGTCCCTAAGGGCCTAGCGGCCTTGGGCCTAACCTAGGGCCAGCCTAAGGCCCTAGGTTAGGTGGTCCGACTCATCCCTACCACGGTTTGAGCTAGCTGGGCCTAGTGGAATATAAAAGAAACATAAAAACAAAAGAAAAAAAAAATCAAGCTAGCCATGGCACTTGACCCATGACCAGGCCGACCCAAGCTCCAAGCCTCCTGACCCTAGTTTTTATTAGTATTGTATTAAGAGAGACAGGGGTCTGTCAACCCTTGGAATTCTCCATACAATCATCATCTTGAGACATGGAATTGCCGACAAAGGGAAAATAGTGCCCATGACTTTATATTAACTCAATCTTTTCTCATGTGTTCAAAACCCATATACTTATTTTTTAAGAAAAGAGCTATGGCCATGCGATCAAGGACAAGAGATCTTGACCACACAACTATTGCCATCTTATCTTATTTCTGATCAAGGTTCAAAAACTTTGTGCAGTTTGGTTTTAGTCAAGGGATGGTACAGTGTCCACGGATGTGGATGTTTGAAGGAAAGATGCATAAGCACCATTCAACAATTGAGATTGAACTTAGTCTCATCTAAAGACTACAAAATAATTATTTTATTTTAAAATTATATTTATCTGAAATTTTAGTTATAAATTAATTTCTCTAAGGGGAAACAAACAAAAGTAATAAAAAATGATTTTGACAAAAAAATTTGATCAAAATACATTTAGCATATATATTTTGGCTATTTTTTATTCAAAAAGTATTATTTTTATTTTTATTCGTTTTTTTATAAAAATTAATTTAGATCCTAAATTTTAAGTAAATATAATATTTAAATTAAAAATAAAAAATTACATTTGGCCATTGGATATGACTTAATATAATCTGGACCATTGGAAGGGTGTACTACCATCTAGATTAAGTGGATGGGAGACTTTCCTTTAGTTAAAGGCTGGGCTCAGGTGCATCTTAGGACACATTTATTATTTCCAAAGTTATTTTGGAAATTGATTTTGGATCCAAAGTTTTGCAAATATATCTTCATCTAAACAACCACAATCATAAATTTGACAAAAAATAATAATAATAATGAGCCTTAAAATTTATTTATTTTATACTTATTTTCTATTAAAGGTCATGAAATCAAATATGCACCGTCTTTGGAGCTCCAAATTCAGGCAGAAATGGATTAACATTAATTTGGAATGTCCTTGAAGTAAATCCAAGGCAGATGCATGAGTTAGTCAACCAATCAAATATTTATCCTGAAGTTACGGTCTTTTTTATAAAAATTTAGGGCTTTTTTCAAGTTTTTAAGCTAAGATTCACGGTAAGCTGAAGAGGTGTAAACAGATCGGGTCCAAATCGGATAGACCCTGACCCAATCCATTAGGTTCAACATAAAGTCTATTAAACTTAATCGCCACCCCCGATAAAAAGCATTGTATGCTTTTGGACCCCACAGATAAATGCCACCCCCAATAAAAAGCATTATATGCTTTTGGACCCCACATATGACTAGTGTGGTTTCTCTTCAAACATAAGAAAATGATACATCCTGAAATGACATTTGAAAACATAAAGTCGAAAAAAAAAGTAGACCCCAATGCATAAATAATTGAGAATATTAATTTAATAACTATGAGGGCCTCTTTTTGAGGAGTGGAATGAGAGACTTTCCACTTCTTCTGAGAGTGACTGTAGACTCGTTCCACTTCTTCAAAGATTGACAAAATAAGGCATTGTAACATACGTTTTTCAAACTTTTGCGCAAAGCATTAAATGTCTATCCTATATTTTAATTAATAAAAGATATGTTTATGCAAATCAAAAGTTCCCGGCGAGTGATTCATTACTTTTTTAAGAGTTGTATAACTCGAAACACATCTAAAATCCCTGCAATCCATTTTCGTTTGAGATTCATAACTGTTTTAAGATCTGATGAAGAACTTAGGTTAACAGGCTGACAAACAGGTATAAGATGGATATTTTTAAGGCTCAAATCCTCATTCAAGGTCACATGCCGAGAGATATACATTTTCCGAAATCCATCTCTAATATGTACTTTGAACCATAGTTAGCCAGACCATACCAAACCGGTGGTTTGACAAGTCGAATCACTAATAAGTGACTCGACCGATTTAGTCCAAAGTAAAAACTGAATTTGATCAAAACCAATGTTTGAACAGCTTTGGCCGTTCGGACCAATTTATTTTAGCTATTCCATAAGTTAAATGAAGTTGAGAAAGTTTTTAATATATTTTATTAATTTAGCTTATTTTATTCATTTTTCTTTTCTTTTTTCAAATATGTTTGTTTTACGTGAAAATATTTCCTGAAAATATATTTTCATGTGAAGAATTGATTCATATGGTTAAGTGTGAGAATATTTTCACATCAATTGGTTTCAATAAATATTTTCATACCAATTGGTAGTTAATTGGTGTGACAATATTTTCACACTTAACCACATGAAGACATTTTTTCACGTAAAATATTTCAAAAATTTTATTTTCGTTTGAATCAAACGTGCCCTAAAGGAAATGGTTTATATAAGCTTGACACCTTAAAATATAGAATTAAAGTGCAGCTTTAAAATCCCTTCGAAAAATATTGTTTTGATGTTGGAAAAACATGTACTTGATCACCTCGACATCAAGATGTATATATATGGAGAAAAAAAAGGTATTTCAAGTCTTAAAGACATTGTCTTAGAACGCATTATTTGGACCATCTATTTTGAAGGTTTTCATATGTTCATAGATCTGCTTGATTTGAACTGTTTTTTTAGTTTAAAATTTTTTATAATTAGATATAAAAATAGATTCTCGCACCATTCTGGAGGTGCGCCTTACTTGGATTGTTTAATGTTGCAACTTTATGCAAACCACACCCTTTTCTAAAATGTGGTCCAAACTAGTATGATCAATGGTTAGACCTTATTTGAAGATTATTTGAAGAGACCAAATCCTTAACCAGATCGATGAATGATGATGTTTCAGAAATAATCCTACGTTACTCACATGTAATTTGTAAACTAAATGGATATTTAAAGTATGAATTGATGCCATGGTGTAGTTGGTTATCACGTCTATATAACACTTGAGATTTCCGGTTCAAGTCCGGGCGACGCCATGTCTTCTTCTTTTCTTTTTTTTATATGCATGCTTTTTTAAACGTAGTCAAATTTTGTGTAAATCTGCATTATTTCTTCCTTATATGCATGCTTTTTTAATCGTAGTCAAATTTTGTGTAAATGTGCATTATTTATTTATAGAGCTTTATATAAACGTAGTCAAATTTTGTGTAAATCTGCATTATTTATTTATAGAGCTTTATATAAACGTAGTCAAATTTTGTGTAAATCTGCATTATTTATTTATAGAGCTTTATATAAACGTTGTCAAATTTTGTGTAAATCTGGATTATTTATTTATAGAGCTTTATTTTCGCTGGTTTGGGGTGATTAGATTTGCGCTATTGCGAGGTTTCCTTGTGCGGGAACTGCATTTTCTTGCCAAAGCTGGCCTAATAAAATAGCTTATAAAGATCGGATCGGCTAGCCTAATGATAATCGCTTATAAAGGTCGGATCGGACACTGAATCAGTGAAAGATTTTACCCTAAATCTGCATTATTTTATTTATAGAGCTTTATATTCGCTGGTTTGGTGTAATTAGATTTGCATGCCATTGAGAGGTTCCCGGGGTAATAAGATTTGCATGCTATTGAGAGGTTTCCTTATGCGGGAACTGCATTTTCTTGTCAAAGCTAGCCTAATGAAAATAGCTTATCAAGATCGGATCGGACACTGAATCAGTGAAAGATTTGACCTAATCAAAGCTGTACATGTTACACCGGATTTCAGAAGAAAAAAAGAAAATAAATATAATAGTTTATAAATATAAAATGCAATGGTTTAAAAAGCGGATCGGTGACCCGGATCGGGCATCTCAAAAATCAATCCGGATTGGCAAATCGAAGATCCGGATCGAGAATCTGCTGAATCGGTCGAATTAAAGTTTCAAAAAAATCCGAAAAAATTATTAAAATTCATTATAAATATTTCTTTTTAGGAATCCAATAAGAAATGGAGGTACTATATTATTAACTTTCATTTTTTTCATCAATTTGTGAATATTGAGATGCTCTTTCCCTATATAAACTTATGTTAACCATTAAATTTGAATCACATAAAAGAAAAATCATAGAATTATCATAGATAAAATATATAATTATACATGGACTATTATAAAGAGTAGACTAATCAATGAAGGAATGGCCATTAAAATCTCGTTTTGGCAAAAAACCCTAATCTGCTAAAAATCAAAATTATTACAGCCTAACTAACTATAATCCAAAATTATTAAAACCTAACTAATTATAATATTATATACTGAAATTATAATTATTAGTTTACATTTTATAATTTTTTTATTTGACAAATAATAACAAATTAAAAATATTTTATAATATTATCTAATTTAAAATGTGTTATTGACAACTGCAAGAAAAATAGTACATTACATGATTTATAATGTAAAAATTAATAAATAAAATAAAAGATTTGGTTATCAATGTAAAAATTAATAAAAGGCGTACAAATTTTGGAAATAACACTTCAATTTTTCAAAAATTTATTTTTTTAGGTTTCTATAATACATTTAGTGAAAGAGGTTGTTAGTAGAAAGATGGAGATTTCAAATAAAATAAACTTTTTACGTTTTATTTTTTTATGCCTTTCATATTATTTAAAAAATAATTATACCACTATATACAACAAAATTAACTAGCTATACAAAAATTAACTTTTTATTTTTAATTTTTTATGTCTTTTTATATTATTTACAAAATATTTATACAATATATACAACAC
>NW_006499435.1:1081017-1113938 GCF_000471905.2 Amborella trichopoda
CCTCCACACGTATATATATATATATATATAAATATATAAAAGGTCAGGCTTTGCATTGTGATGGCGTTTACGTTGTTCATCTAAGGATTTTGCAGAGAAAAGAAACCCTAGAAAAGCTTCTATGAATATGAAAAGAGTCAAGGTTTTGGAATTTTCATAGCGATGTTGAAGATTTCCATGGCAACAAGCTCACCATCCTTCAGTGATCCTATCGGAAAGGAAAGACTGATGGAGCTTTGACTTTGTGTTGATCGAAAGCTAAGTAAGTTATTAGAATTGGATTTAAATGTGACAGAACAAATCGATAATTCTTTCAATCTTTTTATATGAAAGTTTTTAAGTTTTACCAGTCTGGTGCATCTTAGCCATTAAAAAGCTCTTAAAGTTTGATGAAAGGATAAAGGTTTCTTACTTTATCAATGCTCAGGAGGATATTCCACGGTTTGTAGTTTGTACTTTTATTCACAGTCAGAAATGGTAATTTATTGATTTCAAAAATAGCATCAATTGATAGGGTTTCCTTAGAGACTGAAATTTATTGGTGTGCTATTTCCATGAAGCAATCTCTAGAAAGATTGGGAGTTGCAGAAGAAATGAAACTAATCAAACTATTATCATGAAGTCAGGATATGCAGAATTGGCTTGAGAAAGCTTAAAAGGCTTTTTTTTAGTTTTAATTTTCTCTTTTTTTTTTTTTTTGGTTTGTGGATATGCGTTTCTGAATTTAGATGTTGTTCTCTAGGGATTGGTGACTGGTTCAATGTCCGATAAGCTAAAACTTCATTGAAGAAGCAAAATAGCAATCCCCAAAAGCTTCTTAGAAGAAGAAAAATTACAGTGAATAAGCGCTCAAAGCTTCTTTTTCAGAAAACAAAAAGACTTTGAGAAAAGATGGTTCAAAAAAGCCAAGCAAAAGATTTGCAAAGGCTGATTTAGAAGCTTATTCACACTATTATCATCCCAATTAGATACCTATAAAGTTCAGATAAAGAGAAAAAAGTAAGACTAAAAGTAAATATTCAAATGGGTGAAGATACGGAGACTACAACAAGTCCTGAGCCTCATAAACGGATCAATTGGGCATCGGATCTTCTGGAAATTAAACGAAATTCCGGCGATGGGTTACTAATTTCCGGCAATTTTTCGTTGTTTGAAGAGATAGAAAACAGACAAAAGGGTTTCATTAATTCTCATTTTCTGGCAAATTCCTCAGATTCGATGCTAGAATTTTCAGGACACCAACTTTTGTAAGTATGAATATACCCCATCTACTCATTAATAAATTCTAGAAAACCTTCATTTAAATTAACAGAAAATCTCTTTTTTTCCTGTTTTATTTTCTAACAAGAAAATTCAGTGCTTATTTGTTTGAAATTTTTCAGGGATAGCAGTTCAAGAAGCATAGCAAGAGAAGAAGGTTTAAGCTTGAGACCATATTTACAATTTTTTCCAGCCAGTGTCAATCAAAATGGGTCATTTTCAAGTGAAATTCCGGTTTTATTTCCAGTCATAAAAGAAGAAGGGCATGTTCCATCAATGTCTCAAGACCAAAATGGTGACCAATTAGTTCTCTTTAATCACACTCCATTATGGTGTGAACGGCAGGAAAATGAATTTTTCCGGCAAATTTCTGGTGACCAAGTTGCCGGAAAATTGATGGAAGAAGCGGCTGACTCTGACAAGGTAGAGTGCAATGCTGTGTATTATTTCTAACATGTTTAAGATAAGTGAGATAGGCAATAACCATGTCTAAACTAGCAGTTTTACAACTTGTTTTGATATGTTGTTATAACTGATAAGTCCCAGTTAAGATAAATTTAATCCAGGTAATGAATTATCTGAGATAAATTTGGAAGTAGCTTACACTTGAGTTTATCCTTTTAAAAAGCTGTTTTATTTTATTCAAAGTAACTTATATTGAAAATGATGTGGTTTTAGCCAAAAACAACTAAATATAGCTGAAAATTAAAAAAACCTCTCAAAATCATACTTTCTAGACAACTTCCCCCAATCAAGTGTTACCTCAAATTTAACTTTCCTAGTAAATACCTCTCAAGTAAAAAAAAAAGTAAAATGAAGACCAAAATGCCTTCTGAAAAGCATGCAGTCCAGCACAAAATGGAAGTGGTCCGGCACAAAATAGGGGCAGTCCGACACAAAATGGGGGCGGTCCGACACTTTGGGCTTTTGGAAAGCATGTGGTCCAATACTATGGGCTTTTTCATCAAAAATGATTTTTTTCACTTGGAAGTATTTGCTATGAAAGTTCAATTGGGGGTAAAACTTGCTAAAAAAAACTTGGTTGGGATAGGTTGTCTAAAAAGTCTCCTTTTGAGAGGATTTTTGTAATATTACTAAATTTAAATAATTAAATAATATTTTATAATAACTTATAATTCAAGATATATACCATACAACTAAAAATATAATAGTAATTGTTTGCCAACCAGTCCCTTCTCAATAAGATTACTGAAATGTATGGTTTTCAAATGCTTTGCAAATCAAAATAATGAAGGTAAAACAATACAATGAAATTTAAAATGGTTGATTCTCATAGACTTTGGAATTACATTATCAATGAATGAATTTTTTAAATTTAGTGAACAAATCCCAAACACATGTTTATATATATGGTATATATATGCATTAGATTGAGGAAAACTTTTATATAAGTTGTCAGCCTTATATTGTTGAAGCAAGGAGCACCTTAAAAATCTTCTAATAGATAATATTCAATTGTTGAAAAACCTCTCAATTTGATCATCTTGACCTCAAGATGTATGCATATGAAAGAAAAAATGCAAATACTAAAAATAGAACATCTTGGAACAAATTATCTGGACCGTCTATTTCGAAAAGTTTCAAGTGTTTATAAATCTACTTGTATCATTTTTGGAATTTTAAATTTCATAATTTCATATAGAATATATTTTCAAGCCAAAAGTAGGACCCCTTTGCTTCATGAAGCCCACAACCATCTTTACCCATTGATTTAAAAATGGACGGTTGCTGTTATGCTATTGACTGCCCTCAAAGTTAGAAAAAGATTTTATGGAACTTCGTGAAGCGCTCTTACTAATTTCACATTTATCAGCTACAAGTGTTTGTGACCTTAGTAAACAACAATCCCTTCTAGCTTTTGAATTCTACAATCAACATGCTATAGGATGGTATATACATAAGTTACTATTTTGCCCTTATAATTAGGGATGCCATACTGTGACCATTTGTTTTTGGTACAAAAAAGTCAATTTTAGCTATTGGATGTAACATTAATGGATGAAAGTGTGTCACAACATTTGATAAGTTTTATTTAGATTTTGTATCTAAATGATGACACATCCTCAACCACTCGATTTTAAATCTAACAGTCAATGATAATTGTGACCTCTTTGTATCAAAAATAATAGTCTTATTGTATACTTTTATTGGGTCAAAGTGTGAACACATTAGTACTTATAGTGGTCTAATTTTTTAAATTTCTTTTGTTTTTTTTTATTTTCATTTTATTTTATTTTTTTGGGTTAGAACCAGAAATGTATCATGGAGGCAGCTACCAAGCGACCTCGAATGGATGCCCCATCGTCTCAGTTCTCGACCTTCAAGGTACGAAAATGCAAAAATTTGGGATCTAAATTTACGCCCATGGATTTACTCATGGGATCGATGCAATGATGTTTGTTACCTTTCATTCACAAAGCTCACAAACACCCCAAGGCGTCAAATTTAAAATTGAACGATTAAGGTATGTCGTTTATATATGTTGAGAAACTTTTTTTGGGATATTGAGTGCAGTCAATAGTACAGTCTCAACCACCTAATTTCACATCTAGCAATTTGGGGTGTTCAAGAACTTTCTATATAAAAAGTAAATAATTTTATGATGTTAGTTATTCAGGATACATCCTAACTTTTTCTTAACCAATGTTTTAAAAAACCATGTAACTCACTCTGAACTCAACCAACACAACCCAAATCTTGAGCAAAGAGATTCATTATTGTCATCATCATAAAAGTCTTTTATCCATTAATTAGGGTAAGCTACTTGAATTTTAATATGCTATTCTACTCTATTAAGGGTTATATTCTTAGTGAAACCATAAGTCCCTATATCATGAGCAAAGAGATTCTAAACAGAAAAAATCTTCGAAATATAATCGTTCCTCATTTTTTTCCTAGTTTCTAAATTTTACAAATAAAAAAGGGTGCAGTTGGCATACGGATGCATCCGTAGCGGTAGAGGTAAGGCGCAGCTTCAAATTTTATCATGGTATATAATTTTGATGTAAAATGTTCTTAGGATTATCTCAAAATCTATTTTTATATCTAATTGTAAAATTTAAAATTTAAAAAATGGTTAAAAATCAAGTACATCTATAAACATATGAAAATCTTGAAAATGGACGGTGTAGATAATATGTTGTAAAATGCACTATTTCTGAGACTTAAAATCTTTTTTATTTTTCATGGTCATACATCTCAATGTCGAGATGATCAATCAAAGGGTTTTTCAACATGAAAACTACTTTTTCCGATGGATTTTTGAGGTGCATCCGTAGTTCTACGTTGCATCCTTATATAAATTTTTTCCAATAAAAAATTTCCCGGTCTCATTCAAACTCGCGTCAGTTCGACCATGGGGACATGGGCACAGGCCCTGGTGTGTCATGTTCAAGTTCGACATTTTAAACATTATTAAGTGCTTGAAATTTATGAAAAAGTCACAGCTAGTTTAATCTGTTAGCAACAAGGAAGTAAGGATGGGTTTTGAATTCCACCAATGCAAAAGCTCTTGATCCGGCACCCTAGGCGATGGTCAAAATGTAGAGAAAATTCTTGAAATATCCATGTGAGATGAACAATTTTAACATTGTAACCATTTTGTTTGAGTTAATTTTAAAATACCTATAGAAGGACGTATGGTCATGAGTTGGAACTTGTTGGATTTAACCAGTTTTTTATTTCATTCAAAGTAACTTATTGAAAATGATATGTTTTTTTGCCAAAAATAACTAAAAACAGTTGAAATTACCTAAAATAAATTAAAAAATTAAATAATATTATACAGTAATATATAATACAATATATGTACCAAACAACTAGCAAAATAATATTAACTGTCATCCAAAAACGGTTAAACCAAATGCATCTCTTTTTCTAAACATTAACATAAAGTACCAAATAGTTCATCTTTCATAAGTATTTCAATAAATTTCCCTTAAACGCATTAAAACAAAGTCAAAATAAAAGAAAACTTGGATTTGGTAGTTGCGACTTTTGTCTTACTTGCTGCCCATGTTTTTCTTTCAAAATGCTTTCAGTTATCATGGTTACCAACATTTTCTTTCAAAATGCTTTTAAGCATCTTGTCATTTATGAGGACAAGATGGAAACTCTGAGGTGGGTTTGTTTGGTGGGAACTATTATTGGGAAAGTTATTTCTCAAAAGCAGTAACTATTTAGCAGTTTAGATGTGTTTATTCAACGAGAAAGCACCTTGTGAAAAGTTATTTTTCGTTGGGCTTTCATGTTTATCTTTTGAGAAAGTGATAATTAATTGGGATTAGAAATTATTTACTTTTTGTATAAAGAGATCACAATCATTCTTGTCCTTTAGATTTCAAAATGGATGGTCGTAAGAATGTCATTGATTAGACAAAATTCAAAACAAAAAACTCTAGAACTTTGTGACTCACCCCAAGTCAACCAATTTGACATCTAATATAGTTATGAACTCCTTGTACAAAATATAAACAATCTCTTTAAAGATAATCCCTAATTATAAAGCGTTTTCTCTGCAAACCATGTAATTTTGAGAGAAAGCGAAGCACCACCTATTTAGTTGCAAAAGTACATGGGAAAATCTCTTTGGGTGTGCTTACTTTCTGGTTTGAAAAAATACTTTCATTTAAAAAAAGTGTACCTCTAATATGAATTGGGCTTGGTCTCAAGTGATTAGCATCTCAAGTTCGCTTTCTACTGCTGAACTACCAAAAAAAATTAAAATTAAAATTAAAATACTTGTTATGGAAAGACGTAATTCATCTCTCTCCCTCGGATTTTATAACATAACGTACTTGGTTATTTTTGTGGGGAAGGTACGCTAGGATTAGAAACTTAGAGCCAATAGTGAAATAAACATACTATTTGTACTTAATCGTAATATTGTATTAAGCATTAAAAGAAATACAAAATTTAAAAGACAACAATCACTAATGGATCATAATAATCAATGGAATCATGGAGTCTCAAACCAACCCTTTAAAGTAGTGTTTTAAATCCCATCTATCCAAGGCGGGATCCATCCATTCAGATCAGGAATCAGGAGAGACCAAACTAGTTCTGAAAAGTTGTCAGTACTAGCTATCCCAGTCCCCTCCTAAAATAATCTCCCCACCCTGACATTTTTGGCCTTTTCTTTTTTGAAGCTTATATAATGTTGTCTTAGGCACTCCCTCATTAGATGTTAAGCAAGATGGCTTGAGGTGAGTCACGAAGTCCGAGAACTTTTTTGGAATTTTGTGTTGAATCAATGACACTCTATTTTGAAATTGCGAAAAGTTTATATAGAGTCGAGGCTCTAAATAATCAAATTAGAGTCTACCTCTAAAATTTTGCTAGCAGAGGTTGTTTTGATGCCCAAATATCTTCAAATTGATCACCTCGACATCAAGATGCATGAACATGGGAAAAAAAAATTTGAATTTCAGGTTTTAGAAATGGTGTGTTTTGTGACGCATTTTTTAACCATCAATTTTCAAGATTTTCAAGTTTTTATAGATCTGTTGATCTATTTTTGAAGATTTAAATTTTATAAATAAAGATAAAAATATATTTTAAGGCCATCACAAAAATTTCTTGTATTGAAACCACATTTCTCGACACTATTTGAAGGTAGGCTCTAATTTGATTGTTTAAAGCCTAGACTCTATAAAAATCGTACCCTCCGAAATTTAAAGGACAAGAAAGATTGTGACCTGTATGTACAAAAGATAAATAGTCTGTTAGTAGACAATCCCATTTTTTAAAGCTAAAAGTGACTATATACCCAAACAAAATGTATTATAAAATTTTGCCAAACATTATTGATATCTCTTTACCATACCCCCCCTCATTCTAAATCCTCTTTGACATGGAAGAAAATTCAAAAAATAAATAAAAAGAAAAATGTAGAAGATACCTTTGTGGGTGGAACATTGCCATTGCTCTATATAGAAGGTAATAGACAGGTTCATGTGAGTGACTCACTCCAAGCCACAAAGCTATGTTCTGCATTTTTCTTTTTAAAGTGGAGAGTGACTCCTATGTTCTTTGACATTTTACTAGAAAAATGACATGGAAATTTGAAACTTCAAATCATTAAACTTGTCTTTCAGGTCCGAAAGGAGAAACTTGGAGACAGAATCACTGCTCTGCAACAATTGGTTTCACCATTCGGTAAGGTAGATTTCGAAGCTCTTATCTTTCTCTTTTTAATTTCAGTAATGTTCCCACTTGCTTAAAATTTTCTTATAATATCTATCTTAACTAGCCCTATGGAAAGTTTTAGACAAAATTGTGGTCCCTATAGAAAAAAGATAACTTTAAATTTTGAAAATTATCAGAAATATATGCCTTCTATATTTTTGGATATACCAAAATCTCCCATTTAATACACTCATACCCATATTTCCATATTTTAGAGTGAGGCCACAACTAAGTCTGTGGCGCTTTCATCACAAACCTAACAAGTCCGTGACGATTCCTGAGGCATGGAGGATGAAGTCACCACCAAGGACCTATTAGGTCATAGACCTAAAGGCCTTTGGCAGTGCCTAAAGCCTACCACCCTCCTAAGGGCTCCGGAGGGTGAGGGAAATGCAATCCACACCATCTTGGAGGCCTCAAAAGTGTTTGAAAGTGGTAAGAGGTAACACAGATTTGTTAGATACGTGGCAGTGGCAGAAAAGGAAAAAAAAAATGGGGGAAATGGGTATGAGTGTAAATAATTGGGAGAATTTGGTATGTTGGTAATATCTAGAACTTTGAAAGATATTTATGATAGTTTCCCTTAAATTTTACTGCACAAAACCTTTCGTACCCTTGTGCTTATAATATAATGTTAATCATTTTTCTTCATTTTTCTCCCCAGACTGACACAGCTTCTGTTTTACTCGACACAATTAAGTACATCAAATTTCTCCACGATCAAATTGCCGTAAGTTCCATTCTCAATTTCATGAAAATTTAAGCACTCACTGTCCATTTCATGAAATTTTAACCCCTCATGATATTGTCACTGTTTCTAAAACCTGAATAGATGTAAATCCAAATTGCTAATCGAGGTCAAATCGGACAAGATTATTTGGTGAGGGAATCTGTCCAGAAAAAATTAAATAATATTTTTTATGTTTAAAAATTAAAACCCCACATAATTCCAATTTGGATTGTTGTCATTTCAAGTGGTGGATACTATTAAGGATTAGGATTAGAATGATAATATAGTAATATGGTCAAACAGCCTCAAAAAATGAATGAGATGGTCAAAATAAACTAATTTACCAATAAAATAGTGACTTTTTAAAAATAATTTCACCTTTGTAGCTCGTCAATTTTGTTAGAAAATATTCAAATTGCCTGAGTTTTGAATTATAAACAAGTGAGGACACTTTGGTAGTTTAGCTGTTAGAAATTACTCAAGTGAACACTGTGCGCTTTTTGCAGGTATTGAGCCATCCATACATGAGGCTGGTAGGCATTGACTCCTCCTTAATGAACTCTTTCTCTTTTTTTTCTTTTGTTTTTTCTTTTTTTTTCCTTTTTTTTTTTTCCTTTTTTTTCTTTTCTTTTTTTTTTTTCTTTTTTTTTCTTTTCTTTTTTTTTTCTTTTTTTTTGTAGTTTCATGGGGAAGGATCCCCAACCCTTAGTTGGAATAGTTATTCCTTAAGGAACTCTTCTTTTGAAAAGTAAAAGAAGGATTCCTACCCTTTTTTTATGTATCCAAAATGCCCCCCAAATTATCTGGAATTCTCAGGCAAACCCTTTTGCTCGTTAAAGTCACTATAGTTAGGAGCATGAGTTTTAATTTTCAAAGATGCAAATTTTTGTCAAAAATAAAAGCAGCATAGGTATTTTTCTTGGACATTAATGAGGAGGATTACAGAGTTTCAACTATATTTCCTCCCGTTTAGATAAAACCACTCTAATTTCAAGAATACAAAAGAATCATTTTTAGTCTTTGAAAAACATAACAATAATAATCCACTCAAAATATTATTGACTTCTAGTCCAGGCCCAGACTCCCCCGTCCAGCCTCTAGGCCTGATCTACGGACCAAAATCAGGAGCCCGCTCCAATGTTATATATGGCTAGACCGGGCCGGCCAGCCTATTTTCACTCAAATGAAAATCATACATTTGTGCTTGTGATTTTTATAGAGGAAAATTTATATAAGGGTGCGGTTTCTATAAGGTTGTAACTTTAAACATCCAATTAAGACGCACCTTAAATTTTATCATAACATGTAATTTTGTTGTAAAAAATTCTTAGCATCATCTTAAAATCTATTTTCATACCTAATTAGGAAATTTTTAAATCCAATATGGTTAAAATCACGTAGATCTATAAATATATAAAAATCTTGAAAATGAACGGTCTATATAATGTGTTGCAAGATGCACTATTTTCGTTACTCAAGAAATTTTTTTTTTCATATTCATGCATCTTGATGTCGAGATGATCCATTAGAGGGTTTTTTCAACATTAAAACAACATTTCTGATAGATTTTTGAAGTGCATCTATGATTCTACATTTTAAGGTTGCAACCTTATTAAAACTTTTCCCTTTATATAAAGTTACTTCCTTATACTATAGAAGTACAGTGCACCTCAAGAATATAATAGAAAAGAGTACTCTGAAAGTTAAAAAATGTTCTAATTGATCACCTCGATCTCAAGTTGTATGGATATAAAAAAAATAAAAGTTCAAGTTCTACAATGGTACATCTTGTAACAAATTATCTTGATCGGCTATTTTCAAGTATTTATAGATTGCTCGATGGCATCATATTTGGAGTTTTAAATTTCATAGTTAAGAGTTGAACATGGTTTTTTTAAACCATTGGAAGATTTCTGACACGGAAAATACATCATCCTGCAAAACTTGAAAGGTACACCTTACTTGTAAGGTGGCACCTTATTCAAACCTCACCCTTTGGTAAAATTCACATGAATACCCTTCCAAAGCAAAAGCTATGTACTGACTAGCTTTGAGGAGAACCAACATTTGTTTACTGTTTTTGAAACAGTAAGCATATTAGCGAATTTCATTACAAAGCAACAAGATTTTGGTCATTTGTCCTTTATTGCGTTGCCTTAGTTTCTCTCTCTAACAGTTCAATTTTTTTCTGACCAAAAGAACCATGGCAGAACACCTGAAAGAGCTAGGGATTTGGAGGAGAAAGGGCAAGATCTAAGGAGTAGAGGCATGTGTTTGGTTCCTGTTTCTACCACCTTGAGTGTAGCGAAGGAGATCAGACCAGATTTTTAGGTAAAGAGAGAGAGAACCTTCCTGTAGCATTGGTTCAAATCAATCTCTCATGTTTGCTCTATCAGTGGCAGCAAAATATCGCCCACTTGTTCCATCCATGATGTACATTAGTTTGTTCATATTTGTTGTAGTTGTATTTGATGTGCCTGTGTATATTCGTTTAGTTTCTTGGGCTGGTTCTTTTATTGAATCCTGTTAAAAGAAGAATACATACTGGGTGTGGTTTGTATAAGACTGAGGCCTTAAACAATCAAAGTAATACGTACTTTCGAATAATATCGAAAGATGTTGTTTTGGTACCAGAAATATTTTTGATGGTCCGAAAATTTATTTTCATCTCTAATTATAAAATTTAAAGCTTCAAGAAAGTATCGATCAAGCTAATCTATGAACATTTGAAAATCTTAAAAATTGGCGGTTCAAATAACTTATAACAAATGAACTATTTCAATATTTAAAGTCCATTTTTCTTTTTACGTCTATGTATTTCATGGCGAGATAATCAGATTTGAGAGTTTTCCGATATCGAAACAACCCTTTCCAGTGAATTTTTGAGGTGCCCCTTAAATCGGTTGCTCAAGGCGACCCAGTATCTTTTGGGGGCCATTCGACTTCATTTTTTGGGAAGAGAGAGAGACAGATGGCCTTATGGCATGGACCATTTCTTTCCCTTGGGTTGGTAAAAGAGAAGGCGACCCACTATCTTTTGCTCTGCGTTTTTCCCTCTCCTTTTTCAACTAGGAATGGCAGGTGATTTTCTTTCACTTTTTTATGAGAATGGGAGAATGGCAGGTGAGTTGCACTGAGGAGAATGAGAAAAATAACATTCAATCTTAATTTAAACAAAAATTAATTTTTTTAGTTTAAAAGCTACTCACCACTTGTTTATAATTGTTAAATTGTTATCGTAGTAATCCTGCGCGAGCCCATCGGTCAATCGATGGCCATAGTGGTCCATAACAAAACTTGATGTTGTTGATAATATGTAAAAATTAATGTTCAACCAGTTTTGACGGGTGGTGATGGTAGTTTTTAGGCACTCAATCTAAAATAAAATATGTCAAACCAAGTGATGGGATTAGTTTCAACATGTGAATTGAAATGTCATCAAACACATACAAGTTTAATGGAAAGGACCTTAAGAATGGTAGGTCAATGTTATCTATGCAGAAATACCTCAAATATCACATCAGATGACTAATATAAGAGGAACTCGCCATCCAAGGTCTTGTATGCCTTGAAAGTTCTATAGTCGATCAATTTAACTGTTTCACACTTAGAGGTTGTCATAAATATCTTGATTTCGGACCAAACTATGGACTGATAAACCATAATGTGAATCTCAATTTCATACTTGTGAAGTTTGGATATAAGTTGACAGGTTTTGAGAGACTCCGTCAATTAAAAGGACCCTAACGGCCGAACTCATAGAAACCTCATCAAGTCATATCATGTTGAGATGAAACTCTATAAATACCAACAATGGGTTAAAAAGTTTTAAAAAGGTTGCAACATTATTTGTAAAAATAAGGTCGCATTAGTCAACAAAATCTATTTTATTTGGATAGTGTAAATTGGACATTATTTTAAAGAGTAATGATACTATGAGACCCTCCCACACCTATGTAAGTAGGACCCCAAAGGGTCGCCATTAAATTTTAACACACTATAAAAGTTATCATATGGGTGTGAGATAACTTTTCTAGAGATCTATGTCAAAATTTAATGGTGATCTTTTGGAGTCCTACTCACATAGGTGCGGGAGGGTCTCATTGTATCACTACTCTATTTTAAAAGTCATGACATGTATTGATATTATCTTTAAAATGTGTCAAATCTACACTGTCTAAATAAAATGGATGTTTAGAGCATTGCAACCTTATTTCTACAAATAAAGTTGCTAACTTTTTCCAAGTCACACCCTTATATGGCTTCAATTTGAAAATCATCAAATTTGGACAATAGGATATCTTCATCCGTTGTTAATTGAAACAGGCGTTGTCAATTGAAACAGGTTTAACCGACGGACCTATCCTCAATATTTGAAAATTGATCTAAGATTGTTGAGAATATCATATATAGGTTGAATAATCCCTCTCCCAAGGTTTAGTCAAATGAACCCTGTTATAATGAGGGAGTGGTATAGGGAGAGTGGTATAGGGACTGAATCTCGATATATATAAGTGCTTATTGCCTGAGGGAGTGTTAGGTCTGCATATCAACTCAGAGTAAATTGTAATGGCTATCCAAAGTCCCCGGAGTTTCTCACGAACCCATTCATTGTAAAAATATATATATTTTCCATTATATGAAATACGGACAAATTTGTTTTCTAAAATGTGCCAATGTATTGTTCTTTGGTTATGCTTTTTGCTTCAATGGAGTCCTAGTTATTTAAAATCTTTGTCTACACTCATTTTGGGGAAACAACCAGTCAAACTTTATTTCTTATATTAAGATTACTATTCATGGAATTACTTTTGATTGAGAGGAATTTTATAGTTGCAATGGTGTATGAACATTTAGAGGGAGAGAGAGGTTTAAGTTTCAGGAAAAGTAGGCAATAAGATCATTTATCCTTTATATAAGGCGCTCATAATTGCTCTTGTCTGCAGATATGAAATGAGGTGGCATGAGGTGTGCCATGTGCTAGGCTCAAAAGTTCAAAACCAAAGAGTCAAAAGTTTGTAACAAATACCAAGCTGTTAGATTTATTGTCCGACAACTAAAAGATGATTGTGGCTCTTTGATCCAAAAAAAAATGGTTATGTAGCATTATACAGTCCCATTTATTTAGCTAAAAAAATGGTTATGTAGCATTATACAGTCCCATTTATTTAGCTACAATCGCATTGCTTTCATCACAATGTGCTTCTCGTCCTCCATTTTCACCATTAGACTAGTGTACAAGCTAATTCCTCCCTTCACCAATAATCCATACAAGAACAACTTCCATCCTTGAAATCGTGAAAGCGAAAAAGATCTCTTACTATAATCCTCCGATCAAAAATCTTTGAGATTGATTTCGTCGCAGAATGGCAATCTTTGCACATCCTTAGGTTCTTCAGAATCCGAATTATCTTTCCATGTCTTGTATTCATAAGAGCAAAGGCCACTGCTAATTTCTCACTGTGTTGATGAAGCAAAGTTTCTTTCTCTTCCTCCCCCAAGTCAAAAAGAACACTTGCAGTGTTCGGGACATGCCCACTTAATTTGAGCTCCCGGTATATCTCTTCCCATTTTTTGTATATCTCCTCTGCCTGAGGATGAGAGCTCTCGCCTGCAACAAACTCATGAACCTCACCATTCAATTCGATAGTACTGCAACCTGGGGGTTTTCGGATTCCCTTACCCTTTATCCTCTCTCTGATCTTCATTGCGTCACCCCATCTACCTGATGCTGAAAAAATATTTGCTAGTAGCACATTAAGACCAGTATGATTTGGTTCTGATTCGATCAAGCCTTTCCCGATTTGCTCCCCCATTTCTAAATCACCATGGATTCTGCACGCACTAAGTAACGCACTCCATATTATCATGTTGGGCTTCATGGGCATGCTTAGGATGAGCTCTTCAGCCTCACACAAGAGCCCAGCTCGACCAAGCAAGTCGACCATGCAACCATAATGCTCCATCATGGGCACGATTTTATACTCCTGCATAAGGCGAAAACATCGTTTACCCTCTTCGACTAGCCCTGCATGGCTACACGCGCTTAAAGCACCAATGAAGGTGATCTCGTTTGGCCTAATGCCTTCAGACTCCATCTCTGAGAAGAGTTGGAGGGCATCTTTTCCATGGCCATGCATGGCTAGCCCTGAGATCATGGCCGTCCAGGCCATTACACCCCTTCTGCTACAATCCTTCAATTCAAAAGCTTGCTTTGCGCTCTCTTTGTCACCACACTTTGCATACATATCTATGAGAGCGGTGCTCAAAACTACGTCTACTTTGATGTTATTCTTTGCTATGTGGGCATGAATTTGCTGGCCTCGTTCTAGAGACCCCAAATGAGCACAAGCTGAGAGGACCATGACAAAAGTGCCATGATCAGGAGTCGTCAATGAAATTTGCATTGAATGGAAAAGCTCTAGACCTTCTTTGTGCCGACCATTTCTCACCAATCCAGTCATCAATGTGTTCCAAGAGATCACATCTCTCTCAGGCATTTCCTCAAAAAACTTGCACGCCATGTCAATCTCTGCGCCTTCCGAGTACAAAGACAACATAGTGTTCCAAGAAACAATGGATTTTTGGGGTAATTTATCAAAAAGTTGGCGAGCAGTACATATATCACCATTTTTTCCATACGCATTTATCAAAGTGTTCCACGAAATTGAATTCAAGTTGGGGCTTTTGTCGAACACTCGACGTGCACCATCCAAGTCTCCCACCTTCACATAGAGGCTTAGAAGCATGTTAATTATGAAGATATCAGATTCGAATTCAGTCTTCAAAACATGGCCATGAACCTGCCTCCCTTCCTCGATTCTCAATCCACCCACACATGCTTTAAGCACAAATGGGTATGTAAGATTGTTTGGAAAAATCCCTTCATTCCGCATTTGAATATAGAGTAGAATTGCATGTTCTCCGAAAGAAGTGCTCTGTGAGTAGGCTCTGATGAGAGAGTTATAAAGAAATGCATCAGGTTGGTCGATGCTATCGAAGACCAAGCCGGCATAGTGTAGGCTGCCATGTTCAGAGAGAGCAGTAAAAAAGAGAAGGCGACCAAGAAAGAAATGGTCTTGGGCCAAACCATTCTTGATCATTAGAGAATGAGCTTGCTTAAGTTCCCCCATGCTACTGCATGCTTTCAGCATGGGGAGAAGAAGGCCAGGCACCTTGGGCTCTGATGCATGGGTTGATAGATCGGAATTGGCTCCATGGGGAGTGTAGAAATTTCGAAAGTGAGTAATTGACATGGATCCAATCAATTCAGTTGGTCTGGTTCCCCAACTTGAGGTTATTCAAGCAAGGTAAACTTATTTGTTTCCTTCTAACAGTGACCAGAGAGGATGCTTGGAAGAGGGGTTTTTCCGGGTGGTTCCACTTTCTGTTTTTATCATATTGACCAGTAGGTGGGTGCTTGTGGTTGAAAGCCTTTCGCTTTCCAAAATAAAAATAAAACTAACAAATTTACTATCTTAAATATTAAATCAATTTTTTTAAAATAAAAAATATATATACAATTTTTATCCTTAAAAATATAAAGATAATATAATTAAATATGACAAAAAAAAAAAGTATATCCGATATTATTTAAACCAGCCTTATTACACCCCACACCGCATAACCACCAACCGATGGAGTGGGATCTCAAACCATTAGGTGAATCATCTTAACAATATAGTTTGAGAGAAGTAATTTTCTTTTCTACCACAACCCTACAGTCTAAAACCCCAATGAGAGATGAGAGATAATGACAAAGTTGAGAGAACCACCATGAGAAAGATATCAAAGATAGAGAGTGGAGCATCTCCTTTTGGGTCTTTTGAGAGAAACAAAAACCTTTTTAAGAAGTGAGAAATTTTTTTTAAGAGAGATATATTCTAAGTGGGGTGCATCCCTTTGCAGGATATGAGAGAGATGGGAATTAGGGGTAAGAGATAAGGCAGAGAGATTTGGATAAGGATCAATCCACTTTTTATAGTGATGTGAGAGAGAGATGGAAATTAAAGGTAAGAGATAAGGCGGAAAGATTTGGGTAGGGATCAATCCACTTTTTATAATGCTTGAACAAGGGTTTTTTTGGCTTATCTCTTTTTGTAAAATTGAATATGAACCATTGATGTTGGGTGACTTCCGGGGTGAAAGATTTGAATCTTTCATGGGTCATCAACATTATGGAAGGTGATAAAACATTTATCTCACATTTCCAAACCATTTCTCAATAATGGAAATTAAATAAAATAATTTCATTCAAAATACAGTGCTTACAAAAAATTATACACAAGCCTTCTCATGTTTTTTAAAAATCTTTTAAAAGATTCCTCAAGACAAAATCTTTTCAAAACACTTCAGAGCTTTCTCTTCAAGCCAAAGCTTGAACTAACACGACTAAAGTTTCATTAAGGTGGGGTGTGCCACTTTAGGTGGTACTTCATGGGCACCACCGACGTGCAATAGTGGACCCATTAACATATTAAGCCTCTCATGTAATATTAAAATTAATTATATGATTTTCAAAAATCCATTCAACAAGATTTACATTAACATGAATCCATCAGGTACTCTTGAGGCATTTAAGGGCTGCTTCGACGCGAAGTTTCAACCAGCATTTGAGGACTCTGCCAAGTCCATTCAGACTCAGCCGAGTAGCTCGGCCTTGCCATAGTGGTGGGCGAATTAGGTGCGCAACTAGCCAGCAACCAAAAACCTACTAAAAAATATAAAAGAATTGCTAAAAATGTAAAAAATTAGAGAATACCATTATAGTAGTTAGAATTAAATCTTTAGATGATTTGGATAGTTTTGAGATGATTTGAGAGCTTTCACAAATTTTCCTTACTTTTAATTTTTCTGCATTACTCAAAAGGCATAAACCAATGTTTTCAATAATCTATCTTTTATGGATTTTTTCATCTTCTTTAGTTTTCTAAAGAATTCCATTACCTCTCCAAGTTTTTAGGATTTTTAACTATTTGTAAAAATCCTGTACCTTTTTTTTACTATTTTATATTTTCTTGGCTGAATATAACCTCCACTCAGGGGAGGAGTACCTTGGCAGGCGATCCTCTAATATTGGGTTGAACTAATTCAAGACTCAATCGTAGAGAAAAGAAAGCCAATTACAAGTTTCTCTCATGACAATTGAGATTTAATCAAACAAAGTTTAGAACCCAACATACTTCCATCAGGGCAATGCAATTCCAGACAATTTAGTCAAAAGAAATTTAGAAACCAAATTGCACTTCTTCTCTAATCAGGATTGCAATACCAAACAAATCAACCACAACAAATTTCACAGGGACAGAGAAAATGCATGAAGTAGGTAACAAGAAGACACTGTTTTAGCTGACGATCAAACAGTAACAGAGACAAGATTCCAAAACAGAATATATTTTCCCGATCCATTCATCCATACGCCATCATCTATCGACATATTTGTTGCAAACTGAGATTTGCAAAGTGAGATCAGGGGACAATTTTATGCGCTTTCATCTTATCGATCCACGACGAGAATGAAGTCAGTGTGTTCCTGAACCCCAAGAATCCATGCTCCTTGGCCTTGTTCATGCTATCCAAACCCACCCCCTCATTATCGAGCATGACATCGGCAAACCACCATTGCGCCACCTCCTGCAATTTTGTCTCCGAGAGCTCGTTCTCCTTAACAATGGTGTCCCAAACAGGCCCCTTCTCCTTCATAGCCTCAACCAGACTAAACCCCTTCCCTTCATACTCTACCAACTCTAACCCAAACTGCTCACCCAAAATCTTCCATAATTGCTTCCACCTGAAAACATCTCCATTCGCGCAATTAAACGCCTCATTCTTTGCATGCGGGTCGACCGCCGCCCATATATGCTGTTCAGCGATAAGATCGGCGTCTGACGCATCGGAGAACCCCTCCCATTGTGCTTTACTCCCCGGAAAGCGGAAGGGCAAGCCTTCATGCTTACAAATTGCAGCATAAACACACAAGCTTCCAACAAGATTCATCAAACTATAAGGCGAGAACCCAAAGATCACAGTAGGTCTATGCACTGACCATGTCAACCCCTCCTTCTTCTCTGCCGCCTCAAAAAGTATGTCCTCGAGGGTGTGATAGAAATTGAGGCATGGCAAACGCGGAACGTCCTCTTGATACGGTGGCTCGTGGGGCTTCACATGACCGATGGCTTCGAATGGCCCGAGGTAGTGTTTGCGGCCAGTCTGCAGGCAGATGTGTTGGAGGTTGGGGGCATTTGGGAGGAGGGCGTCAAGCACATTGCGAAACATGTGGCCGTTGACATCGCAATTCTCGGCCTCGGAGATGCGATCAGCCCAGGTAACATAGAACACATGGGTTATGTCGGTGAGGGGGGAGAGTTTGGCAGTGGTTTCTTCGAGGTTGAGGATGTCGCATTGGATGTATTCAATGGGGTGGTCCTCAGACCATTTGGGGCACGGGCGGCGACCAACGCCGTAGACCTTCCATGGACCACCAGGGGTGTCGGAGAGTGGGAGGATCTCAGCTAGACTGTTGCCCACAATGCCCGTCACACCAACCACAAGGGCGACACTCTGGTACTTGACAGGGCCCTCGTCTTCATCATTCTTCTTCTGCAAAAATAGCAAATTTCTATAATATGAGAATATTCATTCAAAATCCAACCAGGAAAACAGGTTAAATTCAGTTACAGGGAAAAGGGTCAATTCAGTGATGAAAAACGAATTATTCAAAATTATTAAAGATTTTGAAAAAATAATTATTCAGAAATCGTTAAGGAAGAATCCATCTTCTTCTAAATCGAGCATCTTTCAGTCAGAAAAATGAATTCACTAGAAATTTATTGAGAAAATAGGATTATTCAGTTTGAATCTTTGAGAAAAGGAATAGATAGGAGAGAAGGTTGAGCTTCTCCTGCAAAATCAAGCAATTTTAAGTAAGATAAATTGATTGTTTGCAAATTTTTTATGGGGATAAACACCTTGAGTCTTTGGAGGTCGATTTGATTCGAGATTAGGGTTTAGACTGATTGACGCAATAAGAAAAGTGACTGAATCCTTCAAAAAAAACAAAAACAAAAAGAGGATTGAATCAAACGTCAGGAAAGGGATTACGAATCAGAAAAAGTGGGTTGATTTCATTAGGGAGCTGGATTTTCTTTAATTGATTACTAAGAAAGTAAAAACAGATTCAGAGAGAGAGGAGCATTTTGCAACAAAGAAAGGGATGATTAGGGTTCGAGTTTGGGGTTTTTCTCACCTTGGCTGCGCCGATCGCCCCAGCCCACCACCAGCTCATTGTCGCACCAGACTGGAGAGAGCGTGGATTTGGATCCAGAAATGGCGAAAAATGAAGAGAGAGAGAGAGAGAGAGAGAGTGTGTCTCTTGATTTGTTGGGCTCCTTCGAAGAGACAGTTTGTTTTATAGCGGGAAGGAAAGCGGTGTGTACAGTGCATGACGGTGCCTCGATGGCAGGAGCTTAGGGCAACAATCGGCCGAGGATAGGGTTCGCTAATCCAGGACTGAGGCAACAATTTTTTTATTTTATTTATTGTTTTGCTTATATTTTTCTTAGTAGAGCCATGTAGTGTGGTCCCTTTGGAGATTTGTAAACCGCTTGGGAGAATTTAAAGTTGGACGGCTTAGAGACGTACCTTTAGAGTTTTATGTGATCGCCATCGCCCCATACTAATGAAGTTGAAAGAGAAATCGGTTTTACTTTATTGTTTTATACTACTGCTATGATACCGGTTTTACTTTATTGGACAAAATATTGGGTAGCGAAAAAATAAGATATACATAGGACGAGTGTAACTAAAATGAGAATGTTGAGATGGATGAGATACAAGAACAAATATGAGAACGTTCTGATGGATGAGTGGCAAGATAATAAGTAATAGAATTCGATTGAACTTAGGGTGACTAATTTAGGGGAGGTAGGATTTGTTTCAAATAGAAGACTCTAAAAGAGCATGGGAAAAGCCCTCGATATAGAGACTTATGAGCTCATTGAGGTATGACCATTGATAGAGGAGAATGGCAAAACATAATTCCCTAGCTAACTCTAAATAGTTGGGATAAGACTTATTGATCAATTACAACATTAAAATGACCTTTTCCAATGGATTTTTGAGGGGCTGATGTCGAAATGATCAATCAAAGGGTTTTTCAACATTAAAACTACCTTTTTCGATGGATTTTTGAGAAACATCGATAGTTTTACGTTATAAAATAGCACCTTTATATAAATATTTTCTCAAAAAAAAAAAAAAAGAGAGACATAATATATCAATAGTATGGACTACGATGGTCAAGCGTGGGACTATATTAGTTTTATTAAAAATGCGCATCGTGAATCTCGCGACTCTGACAAGACACGTAGTAGCATAATTCACGCCACTTGTGGTTTAATTTATTTTATTTAAAAAAAAAATAGTATTAATTTAGTATTAAAAGTTATGTGGTTTACAAGTTAAATTTTTAGTCTTTCGAAGGTGCAGTAGATGCCAGAATAAAATAGTAAATAAATAATTAGAAAAATATCATTTAGAATAGTCAAATCATTTGACACAATAACTGAGGTCATTGAATCAATAATTTACACAAGGTCCTTGATATTTTCAAACAACCATGGAAGATAAGGGTGCCACGTGGGGTTTGCATAAGGATACACCTCTAAATTTCATTACAAATATAATTTTGATATAAAAGTTCTAAAGATAGCTGAAAATCTATTATCATCTCAATTTTAAAATTTTAAACTTTTTAAAATGATACAAATCAAATAGACCTCTAAGTACATAAAAATCTTGAACGGTTCAGTATTGCAATGTATACTATTTTGCATACTTTAATATATTTTTTTAATTGTAATGTATACTATGCTGCAGGCTTGAAATTTTTTTTTTTTTTCATATTAAATGGTTAATTAGAGGGATTTCTAACATCCAAACAAACTTTTTATGATAGATCTTTGAGGTGCATTTTTAATTTTATATTTAAAAGAGTAACTTTATATATATATATTTTTTTCTTTTTTTTATAAAAGTGTTTTATGGGTCACCAAACTCATTAGCCTGCACAATCACAAACGTCTATATTTAAGATGAACATCTACAACTAAATATTTATATCCAATGGATAGGAAAAAATTTAAATAATAATATTCTCATTTTTCATTTATTATATTACATTTTTTATATTTATGATCATCATAGTGAGATCATGGATCACTATAAATTTGGATTCAAGATCGAAACAAATAATTCAAGGGACCCACATGAAAATAATATAGTCGGGGGACACATAAAAACCGGAACCTTTTTTAAGAGGTCTGACAAGAATCGATCGAAACAAGATACACGTGCAAGTCCTGATGGAGGCGTACAATTTTGATGTCGCCAAACCCCAAACTTTTTTTTTTAATGTTGCAAAACCCCATAAATTTATTAGGTTGCAATTGGCAAGGTTCGGTGCACTTTCAAATTTTATGATGGTGTGTAATTTTGATGTAAAATGTTTTTAAGATTATCTCAAAATCTATTTTTATATTTTATTATAAAATTTTAAATTTAAAAAATAATTAAAATCAAGTAGATCTATAAACATATGAAAATATTGAAAATGGACAGTATAGATAATATGTTATAAAATGCACTAGTTTTTAGACTTAAAATCGTTTTATTTTTCATGGTCATACATCTCGATGTCAAGATGATCAATCAAAGGGTTTTTCAACATTAAAACTATCTTTTTGGATGGAGTTTTGAGGTGCATCCGTAGCTGTAGAGGTAAGGTTCCAACCTTATATAAACTTTTACCAATTTATTATTATTTGAACACGAAAATCTAAAATGCCATACTTGGAATCTTATTACACCATTTTGCTCAATCAAAAGTCTCATATTATCAAATTAAACTATATGTCACCATATATTATTATGTTATTATGTTCCATTGAGTAGATCTATAAATATTTAAAAAAAATTAACATAGATATATGAATATTTAATTTTTTTAAAAAATAAATGGTTTAGATAATATGTTGTAATAGGTATTAATTTAAAATACTTGAAAAAAAAATTTACATGTTCATGTAGTCAAGGTCGAGATGATCAATTAGAAACTTATTTATAGCATCAATGACAGCATCTTACTTTAAGATTAACACTTTGTATAAACTTTTTTTCTTTTGTAAAGTTTGCATTATATACAAAGCATCAACCTTAAACAATCGAAGTAAGGTTCACCTCCAAACCTTGCCTAAAGATATAAGACACAATTCTGGTGTCAGAAACTCGATGGCCTGGAAATCTCTTTCTTAGGACAACACTATTTTTAGGACTTTAACTCTTTTTTCCTATATCCGTAAATCTCGAGGTATCTATTGGAGAGTTTTTTAGTGCCAAAAACAAACTTTCTCTAGTGGGATTTATGTGCACCATACTTCTATAATATAAGGTTTTTTCACTATTTATAGTATAAGGCTGGTGCCTTGTATAATTATTTTCTAAATAAATAACAGGAAAACAAAAGAGTCAATTCATCAAATAATAAAATAGGTGGTCAAATCCAATGTTGTCATATTCGCTTCAGAGTCTTATTTGATTTGGTGAGAAAAATGAAGCAATTTGATGATTCAATCGATTTGGGGGAAGACTTCGGATTTTTAAAATTTTTTAATATAAATAAATTAGATATTTATATATAAACATATAAAAATAATGGAAAGTTTTTTTAAAAAAATTAAAATGCTTTTGTATAGGTATTATTTTCTAACCGAAGCGGCCCAAAGCTTCAAACGAAGCAGGCCGAAGCAGCTTGAATCTGACCAAAGCGGCAGCACCACACTTCTCTTCACTTCGGTTTATGCTTAAAATTTGAAGGCTTTGGCCGAAACAAAGTGAATTTGATAATTTGTCAAATATATTGTTGTTCTTACAAACTTCTTTTCGTACAAGTACCTTGTGATAAAAAATTTTGAAGTACAAAAAATTACTGGAGGGCTTTTTATTAATTTAACTCATTTAAGTCACTTTGGGCTAAAAATGACCGAAACACCTCCTATCATTCTAGTTTCAAACCAAATATTGATCTAGATTTGGAGCCTATAACAATTCAAGGCATTTGGTCTAGCATAAGTGTCACGAGCCAAATGACTTCAAACCCTCCAAATTTCGGGTTCCAAAATTGAACATGATTTTTAATAGTTTGGAAAGAAGAAATGAAACATGCAAGGGTATTTATGTCAGTTAGCTAAAGTTGCTTAAGTGACCAAAATATTACAATGCTATTGCTTGTTATTGGTTCCCAAATAGGAGCAATTTGAGCATTCTAAGCGAACAAACGGATGAAAAAGTGCCCAGATGAATGTTTAATTAACCATTTTTTGGAAATTTTAAGAGGCCCGTACCAAATCATATTGTGCATTTTCAAAGTTCCAAATCAATATTATTTGGATCAGACGCTAGAAAAAGATTAACTCCCTAAAACGTTATTAAGAACTTTAACAATATCTTTTGCTTAGGGGTGGCTACGAGTCTGACCGGACCCAAACACGTTCGGACCAACAAATTAATATATATATATATATATATATATATATATATATATATTTAACTATTTTTTCTGAATTAGGACCGGAAAATATATGTGGGATCCAACCTAACTGGACTAGAATATTGTTCGGGTCCAAGATTTGGACTCAGACCCCACCTGCCGGGTCTAATTTTTTTACCCATATCCGGACTTGGGTCAGGTTTATCATTCGGGTCCTGGGTTGGGTCTGGTTCCATTGCCACCCCTACTTTTGCTACTCTCATAATCAAATTTTGGCCGTCCATTTTGAATAGACGATTATATAGAGGATAGGCCTTTTTATGTGTGTCCCAAGTCGAATATTGTTTGTAGGATCATGTTATTAAAACTCATAAATGGCCAAAGGCGAATTATTATTTGGAAAAATTACGTACATATCCATTATAATTTACGTTATTACGGTTACACCAAATAGTTTCCGTTATTACAGAAGTATCCGTTTTTTATCTTCCATAACGCCATGTTTTAAAAAAGACAAGTTTGCCATTTTCCTGATGTTCAACATCCGAATTTCTAAGATTTTCGGATGTTGAACATTCGAAATTAGTTGCAACTGGAGCAATGTTTTTTCCTATTTTCGGATGTTCAACATCTGATTTCGGATGTTGAACATCCGAAAATTGCACGAATGTAAATTTTAACTTTGGCCAATCTGTTTTCTGCGTATTGGAACATTGGGTCAGTGTTCTTTATCTATGTGTTCTTTTGTGCCCCTATTTGATATCTCATTGGTAAAGATTAGTAAATAGTTCATAGATTTTGATTTTCGATAGTATACGTCTTTGACAAACATCATTTCTTGAATTTTAAAGTCATTTCACATAGTGAAGGTATGTGGGTCGATTTTTTATATTTAGATTGCCACTTGATTTTTTGTTAGGGTTTATACTTAAACATAGTAGTTATTTCTTGTGAATTTAGTATAGATTGAGAACTTAGAATTTTGTTCTCTGTAGAACTGTAAATATTTTTTTAATTTGGGGTTTTATACTCTTAATAGCACGAAATACTTGGGTCTATGCTTATTGGGTGGGTTTCTTGCCGATTCTGGTTTTGCTCGTATTTTCTGTTATAATTTGGAGGTTTTGCTCCTATTTATAAGTAGCATGATAGGTGACCATATCATTGGATTAATTTGTTGCTTGTATTATAAGTATGCTTGAAATTAAATTGAATTTTTTCTTTTTTGATGGAGTCCTTCGTCTATCTATAAATCAAATTATTCAGTTTTTGATTTAACTGCTTGGTTTTTTAATGGTTTGGTTACTGAGCTAACATGAATTCTTTGTTTTTGATGGGACGATTTAATTGCTTATGAAAGTTGGATTATTGTCATTACAATGAAATGATTAATTGCTTATCAATGTCGAATTCTGTTGAAATGATTTAATTACTCATTAAAGTTTTATTTTTTAGTTTTCTAGACGAGGATGGTTACTTGGAAGGGGACTACTGTGTTTTTTTTTAATTATCCATCTAGGGTTTGGTTATTGTTTGACTGAGGTCCATTGAATTGGAATCAGTGTAGTGTTTCATGTAGTTTTAAATTTGTTACTGATAAAGAAGTGGATAAGGATTGTGCATATCTGGTTAATTACGGGGTATGTGTACTAGTTCTTTAAGTAGAGATATTAAATTGGATTTAAGAACCGGATAAGGGACTGTTGTTTCGCTTTAGCTAATTATGGAAGTTGTTTAATGGTTTTTTAAGAACTCTTTGAATTCTTTTTAGGTACATGTTTTACTCAAAGAATCAATTCTTCTTTTGGGCACCATATTCACTGATTGATTTCGATTTCCAAGTATATGATCCTGAGTTGGACAAGCATAGCAATTTCATTTTAGCATTGTTCTTCTTTCATCAATGGATTGTATCACTGTTATTCTTCATCAATAGCATGTCATTATTGTTTTTTTGTTATCCTGTTAAGTTTTGCATATGTGACCTTATTATTAACATAGTGACCGTATGTGATTTCAGTGAATATGAATTGTCTACATCCCGATGGAGGATATCCGGGAGGTCCTCAGGACCCTAGTTTGCTGTAATTTCTTCCATAACATACATCATATTTCATACGGGAAGGACAGGTATATGCATATATTCATCTGCCCATTTTATTAATTTGTTATTTTTCAATAAATTGTAGTCAGGTTCAAACATCATATGAGAAGTACATGTATATGTATTGGGACTAATATGTTGTCTATTTGTTGTATTTCAGGAGAAACAATAAATTAGAATTGATGAGAAGAGTTATCAATTAAATGAATGGCATTTAACAGAATAGCAAGTTTAAGTAGTAAACGCGTTTGGATTGGGTGCACTATCTATTATTCTGCCAAACCGAATTGATTATCCTTTGGTCTCAACCAATGTAGAGAGGTAGAGTTTTAAGACCAATACATTCCATTACAATATTCATATTGGTGAGATGACACCAACTCTTTTTTATGTATATGAGATATTAGAACTGGCTGTAGATGGCGAGCCAGTTACATGTCGTCATATCAGTGACCTGCGACAGTATATATAGAAGACAATTGGGTATAGTCCCTGATGGTAACATAACAAGCCTAAGACATACATGGTTGAAGGTGAATTTTAGGAAATTTCCACCTGATGCAACCCATGTTCAAGTTTATAGATATACTTGAGCATATCTGCTCTTCCTCATCAGTGTTACCATATTCACTGATGTATCAGTTTCAACAGTGTTAACAAGGTACTTACTGTTTTTTGAATATATTGAGGGAGCCAACAGATATGCTTGGGGTGCTACAGCCCTTGCATTCCTCTATCGCTCACTTGAAAACACTTGTACTTTCAAGCAAAGACATTTTAGTGGTTCAACCACTCTCATGCAAGTAAACTTTTTTTGGTATATGGCATAAGTGTAATAGTTTAGACTGCTTTCTTAAAATATTTAATATTTATCATATCTTAATTTATTACAATGCTGGTCGTATGAGCTTATTACGCATATGAGGCCCATACCGCATAGTATCTCTCCAAATATGCCTAGGGCCAAAAGATGGGAGCCACCGAAGAAATATCATAGCAATCCACATAACCTAATGCCTCCTATCGTACAAGATTTTGATAACATCCAACCTAATGAGGTTAGTGTATAATTTGATATTAATTACTTTCAAATGTATTTAAGTATTTACAATTATTTTTATTAATTGATTGCATATCATATAACAGGTAATATGGAATCCCTATTTCAAGCCTGATGAGGTCATTTCAGATGATAGGCAGTAGGCATATGAAAATGCAATGTGCATAACAACACTCGTATTTGATGATATTGCCGAGCCGTACATGTCAGATCAAGTATGCCGACAATTTGGAGCTAGACATGACATTCCTAGAAATCCTTTGGTTATTGGTAAGAGGGCTAGCAGACAAGGTGGATAGCGAAATTGGCGAACTGTGAATGCAGACAAAATCCAACACTGCGAAACTCGTCATGATCGCATGATGCTTGAAATTGAATAAGATACTAACAATGGGTTGTCCTAGAGGAGTACAAAGCCTGATACAACCTAGTGTCTCATCCTCTGATACATAATGTCGCTAACCCACCCAAATACATATTGCAACCTCATAACCAGGAAAAAGAAGATGTGGTTCCTGCTTATGAACCATAATATATAATGAGACTTCAAGGTTATGAGGACCAGTTGGTATGTTTATATTGACCTATAAATTCTTATAGTCATATACTTACCTATTAGTTCCATGAAATTATTTAAATATATTAATTAGGTAATCTTGTTTGTGCATGTTTGTACAGTTCAGGCATCTACAATCATGTTAGCAGAGGCACTTACACTTAGACAAAAGTGAAATCCTGAAGTATATAATCGCATTAACAACGCGTTTGAAACAATGTCTAAGTTTGTGCATGTGGATATGGATGACATAAAAGCCATGAGGGAAAATTTACAACGTGAATATCATGACGAAGGTGTACCTGACGTGGCCGGACAGGATGGAACGGATGAAAGTAGTCGGGCTGTAGAAGACTTAGCTCCATCCACACAATCAACAGTTGAGGAATGCAAAAAATATAACACATGAAATAAAACAGTATCAACCTATTAGCCTAAGAGAAGGCGACCAGTGTAATGGGGTCTTGACCTTAGTAATTTTGTTCATTTTGAGCTATGGAATGTATTGGTCATTTTGACCCACCCAATTTATTCAATGAATTTTGTTTAGTACAATTTGGTTAAGTCTTTCTATTTTTTTACTTGCGAAGCTCAAATAATATTATATGAGGTGCCTATGTTGTAATAATGTTTAAAGATAGAAATAATAACAATGTTTAACGTGTCAAAATTGTTAAATATGAATTAGTGGCTATTGGTTGAGTCACTAATTTGCGTATTGGTTCAAAAATAATGGTTATCCTAGTGATGGTCGTCCCTAGTTCTCACTAAAATTTGCTGCTAAATTAATCTCTCTGTTACTTCACATGTATAAGTGATTAATGACATTTTCGGATGTACAACATCCGAAAATGTAGACATATGAAATTATAGCATTGTCAAGTTTTCGGATGTACAACATCCGAAAATATCACAATTTCGGATGTTGGACATCCGAAATTATTTTCAAATGTACAATATCCTAACACTTGAAATATCAATTGATATTTAGTAGCATGTGATCACTTATATGTCACTGCTTTATCAACTTATTAGTAGCATGTGAACTATCAATTATGCTATTAATATCAATCAATTATGTTATTAACTCAAATTGGGAAATGATGAAGCTGATGCACAATTGCAATTCTAGTAGTCGTGTTGCTATGAATGCTTCGCATTTCTCATCTATATGCAACTTTTTTATTTTTGAATGAAGCCTTTACAAATTAACATAACCTATTTGCAATCTACAATAACTTTCAATAGGGGCTCCAAAGTCACCATTTTAAGATTTATGACAACACGGAAGTACAACAAGTAAAGCAACATAATATTAAGAATATTAACATCAAGTAATCCACTCTATCGATTCTCTGCATGTCATCCTATTATGACCCTCTGCACCACACCGTTTGCACTTCAAAGGCCTGGTGATCGGATGTTCCGTGTCGGATATTCTTCATTGTTTTTTTGGCCTACCAGGAAGGTGTAGTCCTTGCTGGCAACACTGTCCGGTTGTAAACACCTGTCAACTAAATATCATCCAGGATAGACGCAAAGGGAGTTTTAAATGCCCTTTTAAAGTATTCCACTGTGAAATACCTAAGGCAATACACAGTGGGATCCAAATGCATATGGTTAATGGAAACAATGGTATAAGCACACGGAATGCCATTGAGTTGCCATTTTCTACAACTGCATGTCTAATACGTTAAATCGACAGTGTACTTCTTCCCAAGATAATGGATCTCAAATTGAGTGTTCATGGCGGATATAACTGTGTGCAAAAATAGAGCCTTCATCTTTCACAGGTCAAGTAATTATTGGGCCTTCGGTTCTAGCATGAGTATTACCCAACTCCCTCTTCTTTTCAAACCTGGTCATCAACTGTACCCTTATTTCTTCACACTTTGTAATGATCGGCTTCTCTCGAGCAGATTAAACCCAAGCATTGAAAGACTCGGTCATGTTTGAGGTAAGATGATTGTATCTAGACCATATAAAATAGGCATATGCTTATAATTTGGAGGGAATATTCTTAATTCACTTATGCTACTGGGTCGGCACACTGTATATCAAACATTATTTTTTCAAACCCATAAATGGTCGCTTTACGGGCAGCCTTCCAAAACAGCATCAGCAATACTTCAGTATTTGTTGACTCCTTCATAAAGCCCTTGAAGTTCTCTCTCATATGTCGCATGCAGAATGATAGAAAACATGTGGGAAAACATTTTTCTATTGTTTTTGGCAGGTTTTTCTGTCGATATGATATAATGGTTAAGGCATGAAGATTAGGATACCTATTTAATAGCTCACTCAATATACTTAAGAGCCAATACTAACTTTAGTAGTTCTCATTCTCAACCACTGCAAATGCCAATGGGAAGAGCCCATTATTTGCATCTAACGCGACGACGCACAATAATATGCCTTGATACTTTCCTTTTAGGAATGTCCCATCAATAGCAATTATTGACCTGCATCCATTAACAAAACTCATAATGTATGGACGATAAGCAATAAATAGTCATTTGAACCGGCCTTTATTTGTGTGGATGCGAACTTTGATTCTCGGGTTGGTTCTTCGGATCTTCTCAATATACAGGGGGCGGTCATGGTATTGTTGTTCATGTGATCCATCTATCATCTCTGTAGCAACCTCTTTTCCCTGCCAAGCTTGTATGTAAGAAAGCCTGAGCCCGTTATCACGTTGAACATCATTTACAATGTCTTTTACTTTAATTTTTGGTTGGTCAAGAAGGCGGTCTTTAGTCTTTTTTGCCACCCAATCACTACGAGCTAGTGGCTGATGGACCCTCCCCATTGGACCACTACATGTGTGCTCCTTTACTATAGACTTCACTTTAAAGTATGCGGTACTGCCAACTCGTAAGCACCGCACTTTCCATGTGCATCACTCTGCCTTGCAACTTGCCCACACCCATCCTAATTCATTTTTGTCAAACTTTAGAACAAAATTGTTGTGGATTGCAAAATCAACTAGATGATATCGTCATTCATTAACATTTTCAAAAAAGTACCCAACATTTGATTGAACTTCGTTACTAACTCCTCTACATAGACTCTCTAGTGGTTCAATATCCTCCATATCATGCTCTGGTACGAGCTTAGGGTTGGGCGCCACTTGAATGTTTTGATCTTGCTCAGGTAAAGTGTTACGCCGACTGTTGACAAAAGATAGAGTGCAAGATGAAGCAACAATTTCCGCACATATAAGATTAAAATAAAACAATTTACAAATAAAATAATAAATTGCAGATATACTTAATCCTTGAAGATGAGCCCTCAGCAACAAATTCCTGTTGTGCCTCCATTGTAGCGGCATTATATACTACAATTCTCAAAGATTTTCCTCCCAACATAAAAGATACATCTATATTATCACTTACATCAATCAAATCAAGCCCACTAGATAGACTTGTGTTGTAGTACATAATAACTAATTTGATTGGATCACGCTTGGTTAAATTTCCAAAATGACTTTTTAGTTCCTTCAAGGAACTATTTCCATTATACTTTGTGACCTTCAATTTTCCTCCTCTATAAATAACACGTCCGTGTTCTGCATTCGTCTCAAATGACCCCCCATATCGGAATACTAGTTGCACTCCCTCAGTAGCCATCGTCAATACTATTGTATTAAATGAATAGCAAAATTTATGTTCCAAAAAATCAATACAAAAAAATTGGGATATTTCTAACTACTTTAGGGTTCATAAAATCTGAGTATTATATAATATATCGAAATAATGTAATACTAAAATTGTGACTAATAAACATTAAACAAAAAAAAACAACAAATATTCACATAAACACAAAATAAATAACAAATTTTAATACAAACAAACAAGTTTAACAATTATTTAGCCAAAACAAGGAATACAATGTATCAACATGATGCAAACAACAACTAATTATATAAAACAAATAACTTCATCAATATAAAACAAATTTCATTTATTAATAAAAAATACACAACAAATATTAATAACAAAATATAATATCCTATAAAATAACCGATAATAAACATCAATTAATCAACAATATAAGGCAAGTGTAAGAACGGTACCAATCACGTCCAAAAAGTGAATCGATCTTTTCAACTTTGTGGATTACTGTATTGGGGAACAGTAAAAGGGGTATGATGCGTTTTCCCCAACTTTATAAAAAATAAATAAATAAGTTTCCGCTAGTAAGCGGGAAAACTTGACGTGAAAAATTTCGGATGTTCAACATCCGAAAATCCCAAAAATTTGGATGTTGAACATCCAAAAATGGGAAAATACACTGTAGGAGCTACGGTTGTTTTTGGATGTTCAACATCCAAAAATCTTAGAAATTCGGATGTTGAACATCCAAAAAGGGGCAAACTTGTCTTTTAAAAAAATAGCATTATAGAAGATAAAAAACAGACACGTTTGTAATAACGAAAACTATTTGGTATAACCGTAATAATACAAAATATAACGATTTCTACATATTTTTCTCTTATTATTTTCATATGGGAGCATCAAAAGGCTTATCCTTTGTTTTGTTTTATCCCCAATATTTGAAAGCGTGTTTTATAATTTTTATTTTCATTGTTTTTAGATTTTATATTTAACATGGTTTGACAAGATATATAGAATTGCAAATCGTCAATCATTAATATAATGGAAAAGTATCATGTCCATATCATGTGGATGGGTGGAAGGGCGCACAAGCATCCTTCCAATAGTTGATATCTAATATAGCCATATCCAACAGCAGAAAATTAGCATCATGTGTTTTTTTATTGAAATAAGATACTTATCTCGAATTTTGGACTGTAGATGTATTTGTACAAATAGAACTAAATAAAAATGATTAAGAAATATTCTAAATAAAAAAAACCAAAATACCCTACATTTAGTTTGGTCAATATTTTTATTCAAAATATTTTTATTATTTTAATACAATCGTACTTATAAAAATGAACCTAGAACCAAAATTACATGTTAATATCATTTTTAAATAAAAAATAAAAAAATGAGATTCATTAGTGGGCCCATGATGAGCATGGTTCATTCTGAATGTTGTGGACGCAATTACAACCCTTGAATAAATTGTGATGTTGATAGCCAATTCAACGAAAATTTTCACTGTTCTAAATAATATATGTATATAAATCAGACTGTTTTTAATAGAGGTCGATAGCCAGTCTGGCACACATTGTATCAAACTAGCTTCATTAACGTGTGTATCTCTCTCTTATAGTATGCGCTAGACCAACTTCAATAGGAAAAAAATAAAGGAATACATACATTTAGAGAGGGGTATTGTCATTATATATTATAATGACACTATGAGACCTTCCTACACCCATGTGAGTAGGATCCCAAATGATCACCATTAAATTTTAACACATATCTCTAAAAAAGTTATCATATGGGTGTGAGACTTGAGTGAATGGGTTTATTGATAATTTTTTAGATA
>NW_006499435.1:1114398-1176210 GCF_000471905.2 Amborella trichopoda
ACCAAATAGTTTTCTTTATTACTGGAATGTCTGTTTGTTTTTCATTTCATAACGAAAATTTTTAAAAAAATACTTTTTTTACCCTTTTTCGATTTTTGAACAACCGAAATGGATTTTCGATTGTTCAAAAATCGAAAATAAGCTAATTTTGGTTATTAAACAATCGAAAACAGTGGGGCTCATCTAAGCTTTAGGAATACGCAGTTCTATTTTTTATTGTTCAGCATTCGAAAATGTCATATTTTCGGTTGTTCAACAACCGAAAATATGACATTTTCGAATGCTGAACAACCGAAAAATAAGAATGTAAATTCCAAGCTTCTATCTTATTTTTGGTTGTTCAACATCCGAAAATGTCAACTGAAAATAGGACTGCGTATTCCAAGCTTCAGTCATATTTTCGGATATTGAACAACCGAAAATAGGACTGCATATTCTAGAAGCTTGCTGGAAAATAAAAATGCAAATTTCAAGCTTCTGCATATTTTCAGTTATTAAAAAACCGAAAAAGGGTAAAAAAATATTTTTTAAATTTTTTTGTTATGAAGTGAAAAAAATGAACATTCCAGTAAGAACGGAAACTATTTGGTATTTTACTAATAATATAAACTATAACGGATATATACGTAATTTTCCCTATAATTTATTGGGATCACCTCTAAAATTTGTTACCCCATTAGATATATGGAACGACATGGTTTTTACGAGTCCTGGACTCATATGGATATGTGTCCCCTCTTCATGAACTATTTTTTGGTTAGATTTTGGACCTAAATTTGTAGGTATATATTATCTATAATATGGAGGACATCAATGTATTTAAAATAAATAATTTTTAAAATTAAAAGTAGTATTTTTTTGAAAAAATTTCAAATCTTCGGCTTTTTTTTTTTTAAGATGATGTGGTTTTCATCAAGGGTAGTTAAGCGTTCCCCACGCATTAACCACTTTACCATCAAAGAAACATAGTTGGAAGTCCACAAACGAAGGCAAGATTTTTTCGGATACGGGAAATTTGATATCTCAAAATGTTAAATAAGGTCGCAACTTTATATTATAAAAAACAAGATTTACCTAAAAAATCTAGTAAAAAATAGTATTTCAAAGTTGGAAAACTTCTAATTAATCATCTCGACCTTTAGATGTATGAATCAAAGCAAAAAAAAAAAACAAGTCTCAAAAATAGTTCATCTTGTAACAAGTTACGTGGAATGTCTATTTTCAATAATTTGAAGTGTTTATAGATTAGGTCAATCTACCCTGTTTTTAAAATTTTAAATTTTTATAATTGGGGTTGAACATAGATTTTCAAGCTGTGATAATGTTTATGACACTGATATGAACTCTCTAATTGAGGAAGATCTAGGTTCTTAACAACATAAGTTCATTTTTATTTTTAAATATTCAAAAGGTAAATGAAAAATGATCAGAAAAAAATGCATTCCTATTATGACAAAAAAGTGCATTCCCAACTAAAAAATATATATAAAAAAATGCATTCCTATTATGGAAAAAAGTGGATTCCTACTAGGGGTAAGGGATTATTTCCCCACTTAACTACCGAAAGAAATAACTGCATGAAATAAATCATGCCCTACGATTGCATACTATAATTGTAAATACATATTTGTATTACATCCATTAATTAAAATGAATAGTCCAAAACATTTACAATAAACCATTCTTAAAAGGAAAAAAAGTTTATATAAGGATGCAACCTTATAAGGTAGCATTATGGATGCACCTAAAAAATCCATCGGAAAAGATAGTTTTAATGTTTAAAAGCCCTTTGATTGATCATCTCGACATCAAGATGTATAACCATGAAAAATAAAAAGATTTGAAGTCTCATAAATAGTTCATTTTACAACATATTATCTACACTGTCCATTTTCAAGATTTTTGTATGTTTATAGAAATACTTGATTTTAACCATGTTTCAAATTTAAAATTTTATAATTAAATATAAAAATAGATTTTGAAATAATCCTAAGAACATTTTACTTTAAAAATTATATACCATGTTAAAATTTGAAGGTGCACCGATGCATCAAAATTATATACTATGTTAAAATTTGAAAGTGCTCCTTACCTCTACAGCTACGGATGCATCAGTATGCCACCTGCACCTTTCTTAAAATTCAACATTCATTATTTTCATGTTCATGAATGGGGTTATCGAATCTACCGATTGGGAATTTGGATCCAAGACCGTTTCTAAAATTGATTTTAAGAGGCAATGCACAAGTATAAGATGTGCCTGTTGACCGTAATCTCTTTTAAGAATCCCCTATGAGCTTGAATGGTTAGCAGTTGATATGTAACATAATTATATCTGAAGTCCGTCATGTTTGATTCCTACAATTGAACTACATCATCATCCATCTCAACCCAATAGTAATTATTTGAGGACATTAATCTTGTTATATAATTGTGATTAATAAGTTTTATATGTATTCACCCAAAAAAAAAAAAAAAGTAAAAATGTTTTATTTGTAGAAAAATAAGACTCATCTTCCGATTCGAGGTCTCTCTCCCTCTTTTCCCCGGAAACCCTATCGACTCTCTCTCTCGCTCTCTCTCTCGACTCGATCCCTCTCTCTCTCTCTCTCTGTCTAGAATCCGCTCCAGCTTCCTCTTCTCCCCAAGAACCCTATCTGCTCCGTCTCTCTAAAAAGCCTCTCGACCCAGTCTCTCTCTCTCTCTAGAATCCACACCCTCCATGGCTGCTGCAACAGTGGTGCCAAGAAACCGAACCGCGCAGAACAACGCAGATGGCGATGAGAGCCTCATCTTCGAGACGAGCCCTGGCGTGGAAGCCATCTCCACCTTTGATCAGATGGGTATACGCGATGACCTCTTGAGAGGGATCTATGCCTATGGCTTTGAGAAACCCTCAGCGATTCAGCAGAGAGCTGTTATGCCCATCATCAATGGCCGCGATGTCATTGCCCAGGCCCAGTCTGGGACTGGAAAGACCTCCATGATTGCCCTCACTGTTTGCCAGATGGTCGATACCTCTTCCAGAGAGTAAGACCCATCTTTTCCCTATCTCTCTAGGTTCTCTCTCTAGAGTTGTTTCCTGCTCTTTCCAAATTTTCTCCTGCTCTTTGTATCTGTATGGTGCGTGGACTCTGTATATTTGAAGTCCCTGTTTATTCTTCCTCTTTCTTAGATATGTCATGTGCACTGAAATTTGTAGCCTTGTTTCTTCTCCATTTCTTTAGCTTGTTTATCTCTCTTTTTCTGTTATTTGTCTTTTTTCTCCATTTCTTTATAGCTTGTTTATCTCTCTTTTTCTGTTATTTGTCTTTCTGAATATGTTACTTTTCTCGTTTCAATTTCTCTTTTTATTCCTTGGATACTGTTGTCTATGTTGCCTTCTGATTGTTTGTTTATTCACTGTTAATTTTGACAATAACTGCATTTTTTTAGTAAGTGAGGTTACCACTGATGTGAAGGTTGGTTTTGATTATAAAGGATTCTTTTTGAACTTATAGACTTTCTTTTTCTCTTATTTGAAGCATTTTGGTTACACACATGGGAATGTAGTTTTTTAAGCCAATTTGAAAGAGCTCTGAACAACTGTAGGCAAAATCGGATAGGATTATTCAGACAGATGGGGAATGAGCATTGACATAGTCTGTGCTCTCTGTGTGGGCACAGAGAAAAATTCTTGGCTACTAATTTAATGTTGAAATTAATCTATTGAACCATCCGAGTTTTCGAAAACAAAAACCATAATCCTTGAGCTTCTCGTTGAGTGGGTTCTTTTCTATTCGATGTATTCATCACATTTATTCATTAGAAAAATTTATCCGTTTTAGGCTTATTTTGGAATTATTGCAATCAGTGACATAGTTGGGAAGTTGGGATCATCAATTTTGTCTAGGTTTATCAGAGTTGCCCAGCTCTTTTCAATAGTGAGGACTTTGAAGTCATTGAGATTTGATTGGGGGACCCCCAGACCTCTTCAAGCTACTAGTCATCAACTTTTTAAGCCTACCACCAGCAGATGTTGAACTGTATTGTTCAATGAATTTTTTGTAACTAGAGACAAGACAAACATAAACCTGTGATATGCAGATGGTTGGAAAAAAAGGTTAGGAAGTGAGTTAGATGTCTCCAACGGAAAAGGGAGCTTAATCACCTCAAATAGTCAAGGAACTGTGCCTGGGATTTTTATGTGGTGTACTTTCTTTGAAATGGCTTCCACATTTCTTTTGAGGTGTCATAGTCCTCAAGAACTTATGGGTCCTTTTGGTGCAGTTGACTCAAGCATGCAAGTCCTAAGGGTGTCCAGGCTTAGACATTGCGGATTTGAAAATACTTACATAAATTTGTTGGTCATATGGTTTTGGAGGCTATAGTTAACTAAAAAAGGTTACGGAGGCTTGTATGCACAGCTACTTGCCACAATTTGTTGACTCAATGAGCAAGAGTGTCGGTCGAGTTAGATCTGTCCCGTTGGTCAATCCAAGTGGTGTGAGTATTCTGCTCTAAAATTCAATAAGCCAAGTTCCTGCAAGGCGACGCCAAAAACATGTTGGTAATGGGGTTCTGGAGGCTGCATAAGTTGTTGACTCAATCCGCAAGGGTGTTGGTCGAGTTAGATCTGGTCATGTTAGTTATTCCAAGTTGTGGTGGGTGGTTTTTCCTTAAAAACTTGTAAAAATTCCATTCCCGTAGATCTTCAACAAGCCAAATTCCCGCAAGATGATGGGGAAGAACATGAGACAATGGGGCTTTTGTATGTCAAAGCTTAGGCATCTTCTTATCATGGATCTGGTGTAAAGTTGAGTAGCATTGCAGAATACGGTTTTGGTTAGATTCTTGGTGTACCTAAAAATAACTTTATAGGTTTCTCAACTCAGATGTACTTGCTGAAGTAGGGACAAGAGATGTTTGAGAAGTCTCTTCTTGATGTTTTAGATGTTTAGTATCCTTTGCAGCAGCAAGGATGGACTGAGATGGTGGGAATTAATGTGTCTTTCACAAATCTATCACTAGAATCATTCCTTTAGATGAATATTGGGATCCCTAAGTGTTTTATGTTCAATGAGTGTAGTTGAGATGAGCATGTTGAGATGGACGAGTGGCAAGATGAGAAATGATCGAATTCGAAATGAATACATCCGAGGGAACTTAAGGTAGCTCTAATAGGTGATAAGATGAGGGAAAATGGACTAAGGTGGTTTGGTTGCAGCGTCGACCTAGAACAACACCAGTTAGGAGAGGTGATTTGGTCCGGGATGAATGCTCTAAAAAGACAAGGGGCCTAAAAAGACATGGATGGGAGTAGTGAGAAGAGATATGATGACTTATGGTCTAATTGAGGGTATGACCCTTGATAGACCAAAATGACAGAACATGATTCGTGTAGCCGACCGCAATTAGTTCGGGCGAGGCTTGGTGATGGTCATGATGAAGAGTTTTATGTTAAATGATACTCCAAATCATATGAGGCTCGGAGGATGATGATGATGATAGTCCAAATCATTAACTATCTTTTGTAGTTTGGATGTAGTTGCTGAAAAACATAATTCATGAAGCAGAAATGAACCAAAAAAAAGAAAAAAAGAAAAAAAGAAAAAAAGAAATCATTGTATATTTTGAAATCAGAAATTATTCAGCAATTTGTTACTTTTTTCCGATTGGAGTGCTAATCATTTATGTGAAAGCAATACTGACTGTTGAAGAAAGAAGTTGTGAAAGCTTTTTTGCTCTAAACTATTCAAACTCAATTGAGAGTCGTCATTATCATTTTAGCCCCTTCTCAATTAATTGCGTTCGGTTACATGAATCTTGGTTCTCCATTCTGTTCTATTAAATGCCATATCCTCAGTGAGGTCATAAGTACCCATATTTTTTTGGACTGTTTCCACCCATGTCCATTTGGGCCTACCCCTTACCCTTTTCAATCCTTCCACTTGAATTAATTCGTGCCTCCTAACAGGTGTTGTACTTGGTCGGCGCCACACATGACCAACCGATTTAAGTCTACTCTCTCTCATTTTATCGCCTATTGGTGCCACACCTAAATTCTCTCGAATAGATTCATTGCGAATTCTATCCCTTCTTGTCTTGCCACTCATCCATCTCAACCATCTCCGTTACACTCATTCTATGGGTATATTATTTTTTTTTCGCCCAACATTCCACCCCATTGAGCAAAGCTGACCTTACCGCTGTCTTATAGAACTTGCCCTTCAGCCTCATTGGTATGCGGTGATTACATAAAATTCCATTTACACATCTCCACTTCGGCCACTCAGCTCTAATTTTGTGTGAGGCATCTTCTTCGATCTCTCCATTTTTCTGGATTATCGACCCAAGATATCGTAAGTGCGGCCTTTTTTGTTTTACATGGCCGTCAATCTTAATTACTTCCTCGTCTCTACTCCTAGTATTACTAAATTTGCACTCCAAATGCTCTGTCTTAGTTCGATTAATTTTAAAACCTTTGGATTTTAGAGCATCCCTCCAAGGTTCTAACTTTGTGTTGACGCTGTTTCGGTTCTCATCAATGAAAACTATGTCATCTGCGAACGACATGCACCACGGTACCTCATCGTGTAGGTGCCTAGTTAAGTCGTCCATAACTAAGACAAAGAGGTACGGGCTCAATGCTGACCCTTGATCTAGACCTATTGTCCTTTCCATTAGTTGTTCATACACTTGTAACCGCTCCATTGTACATATCTCTTACCAAGTCTATGTAGTATCTAGAGATGCCTTTCTTTTCCAATGCCCACCAAATCAAATCTTAAGGTACTCTTATCATAAGCTTTCTCTAGATCAATAAAGACCATGTGGAGGTCCTTTCCCTTCGCCCTAAATTTCTTAATCAGTTGCTTAAGTAGGAAAATAGCTTCAGTTGTTGACCTTCCTGACATAAAACCAAATTGTTTTTCAGATACACTCGTTTCATGCCTTAGTCGTTGCTCAATGACTCTTTCCCAGAGCTTCATAGTATGACTCATATGCTTGATCCCTCGATAGTATCAGGATTCATGATGAGTTTGGGCAAAATTTTATGTTGGCTGCCTACCTAACACAACCATATCCTTTTACCCTGGCATGGGATGGGTTAAGGAAAAGTTTAAGGTCATCACCCTTCTTAGACCAAAACTCAATTGAGAGTATTACACCTAATCTGTTTGGAGTCGCCAGTTGTAACCTATGAAAGTTGTACAAAGTGGACATGTATGTTGCTAATTGGAACAAAGAGAAAAGGAAAGACCTTTTGGTTGCACGAAATCATTTTTCGGGTGAGTAAAATCAATTAAGCAACTGAAAAAAAAAGGTGGGTCAGCTTTGTTTGGTTTTCTGGGAAAACTTCAAGGATTTGAAGCCTTGACCTCCCTCAACCAAACTGATATATCTAACACCAAGCTGAAGCCTAAGTGACATGCTTCAACGAAATCACTCCAGAAAATTTCTCTGTTTTGGTTTATGTTGATCACTTTATCTACAACATATTTACTTTATTTGAATAGAAGAAGCTATGAGAGTTTCAAATGTATGCTCCTTAAACTTGTTTCAAAGTATTTTCATGCATCTATAACCTTTCACTTTGATGATATTATAACCGATCAAAGAGGAAAAATAAAATCTAATCAATTATCAAAAATAAAATTCAGAATTTCTGTTGATGTGAAGGTTGTTTTAGACCATATAAGGGTTTATTATTATTGAATCTTTTTTGAGGTAATTTGTCCTATTGAGCTTCTTCTACTTTTTTTTTGAGGCATTTTGTGATACATTTATAGATGGAATTTCTAATTCTGCATATAGGAATGCTGTCCTTTAAAGTTTAAAACCTTTTGTGAAAGCTCTAAATTATAGCAGTCAATAATGGATGGCAGTATCCTCATAGATGTGGAGTAAGTACTGACATGGTCTGTTCCCTTTTTCTGGGTTAAAAACTTGGCTACTAACCTAGTGTTAAAGTCATTATGACTTGGGTTTCTGTGTAAGCATTCATCGCCTTTTTTCCATCAGGTATATCACTTCCATATCTTGTAATTTTCTAGCAAATGATTCTTCATTCATAGAGTTGAGTCATTTTCTTGAATCTGGCTGATCCATTGTAATTAGTAAAATCAGAAGGACTCAAGGATCATTGACTTCATCTGGGTTGATAAAGTTAAGAGCTTTCTTCATCAATAAGGATGTTGAAGTTGTTGATATTTGATAAAGTTGTACAATGGAGAAGGTAAGAGTCTGAGATAAGTGCCTTCAACTAAAAGGGACTATGAGTCACCCGATTTGTCAAAGAGCTACTCCTTGGTTTCTAATGTGATGTGGTGCTTTCCAGAATAGCTTCTAAGATTTCTTATGAGGTCCTTTTGGTGCATTTGACTCAATCATGTGAGTTCAAAGGTTGTTGGGTCTTCGCGATTGAGGAATTGAAAATGCTTGTTTTAGGAAATGTTTTCTACTGGTTTTGAAGGCTACATTAACTGAATACGAAAAAGTTTTGGAGGCTAACAAATACAATCACTTCACAAGATTGCCAAAGGTGTTGAGAGCGCGAGATCTCATCTAGTAGGTTGACGTAAGTGTTGTGGGTGGCTTTACTGGAAACCCTTAAAATTTCCATTGTGATTATCAATAAACTGAATATTGAAAAAAAGAAGAAGCCAAATCCCAACAAGGTGATGTGCAGAACATGCAAGAGAACAGGGATCTTATATGTCAAAGCGTAGGTTCGCTATGATCATTGATCTCATGTAAGTTTGAGAAGCATTGCGGCTTGGGGTTTTGGTGAGATGCTTTTGTACCTGAAAGGAACTCCGCAGGTTTCTTAACTTAGCTGTACATGTTGGAGAAGAAACAGGTCTTTGATTGGTCTCTGATCTTTTAGTATCCTTTGAAGCCTCAAATATGGACAGTCATGTTTCAAATTAATGTCTCTTTCACCAATCTATTGCAAGAAACACTCCATAATATATATTCAAAAGAAACATTCCACAAGATTGATATTCGGATTCCCAAAGTATCTGTGTTGAAGGATGGCCCACAATCAACAATCGTTTCACACATCGTTTGCAGTTGGTTAGAATACGTTGTTAATGAAGCAGAAATGAACAAAGCATAATCCAATCACTGCGCATTTTAGATTTAGAAATCATGTAGTTAAGATGTCAATGATTTGCACTACTCCCATTGGTGTAACAACCAGTCATGTGAAAAACATTACTTGTGGATGAAATAAATGGGATAGTGCAAAATATCTTCTAAAAAGGTTGTGAGGGGCTTCGTCTCTTGCATCTATTTTGGTGTGGATGAGAAAGAAAGCCACTTGAGTGTTGACACCCAACTATTTCAATGCCTCTGGTTCTAAGACATGAAAAAGCATATACAAAGTGGACTCTATGTTGCTTATTGGTCATTGTAATAATAATAAAAAAAAAAGGACAAACCTCTCGTTGCATATAATCAGTCCATAAAACTTTTTATATTTTGGTTTATGTTGGTCTTTCTATATACAAAGTGGAACCTCTGTGGCTTGTTAGTCATTTTTTTTTAAGAAAAAGATAAACCTCTGTTTGCATGAAATCACGGCATAAAATTTTTATATTTTGATTTATGTTTGTCTTTCTATTTACATTATCATTGTTATACATCATCATTGTTTCTCTTTTATCTGAACTTAGGAAGCTATGAGAGTTTCAGATGTATGCTGCCTTAAATCTTTTTTCCGATTAGGACGTTCATGCATCTGTAACCTTCTTTTTTATTATATTATAATTGATCAAAGAGGAAACCTAGAAATCATAATTATTTATAAACACGTCTGTGTTTCTGATAGAGAATTGTGCCAACTTTCCCCTCCTTTGTCAGCATCAGTTCTATAAACTGGCCACAGAATCTGTGGGGGACTGCTGTTTGTTAGAATTCACTCATAGAGGGTACTTTTTCATTTAGTAGTAAGGCCACAATGTAATCAACCCAGTCACATCAGAGGCATTTTAATTATTCCCTTTCCCATTTTATGTTAATTTGCTAATTCCTATGCACAATAATCATTATATTGAACTTAGTAGGATCACTTTCATTAACACAAAACTCAAGAGATATATTATCTTAATACCAGTTGGAAAATACTTGTTCCTTCCTAAAAAATAAATAGCGCAAGAAGTTGCAGAGTGGCAGCAAGTACTTCGATAAAAGTTGAAGAATTGCAACAATATGAAATGTGGCGGGTTTTGATATGCATTCGCTGTCCAATTAATGTTCCTCTCACTGTTCCTGATCCTGCCTTGAGTCTAGCTTGGAAACTCTGATAGAAATTAACCTCCTTTTTTGGTAAACAATTTGGAGAAGAAGAGCATTCATTCAATTGAATGAACTGAGATTCGATCAATCATCATTTGAACTTTACTCACTAGAAACTTAATAAATAAATTTAAACGCTAAGATTGAGTCCACTTATTGTGTAAGAAGTTGCCTGAGAACCATCTCTGTAGTTTAATCCTTTAACTCTGTAACTCTTCTTGGTAATCTTTATGTAAAACATAGTAGGAAAAATTGGATACATGCATCTAAAATGTGATAGAGACAACCATAGGAGGTTTTTAATTTTCTAAAGAGGATTGTAGACCCACCCTATTTCACATATCAGAAAAATTGAAGATTCCTGAGTTGTATTGCTAGTGAAGGATTGGATTGCTCACTTTTACTTCTTTGACTAGAGCATGCCTTTTCTAAAAGAAATGGCTGATTTTTTTAAAAATTTCCAGTCAAAAAATTCTATCTGAAGGATCATATATGCCCATTTTCATTGGTGCCAAAGCATATTCTTGACAATGTATCCTAGAAATGAGGTTGGCATAACTTGTTTTTTGATAATTTGTTGATGAAACCTTTCATCATGCAGAAATGCTCAAATCCTATTTCCTCATTTCCAATATATTCCTTATATATATATATATATAGCATTTCACAACTATGTGAAGCAGATTATATATATAACATTTCACAACTATGTGAAGCAGATTAATAAAGATAAGACCATTGCACAATCTGGAAATCGTCTCAACCTAGTGCATTGTTTGTGATTGATGATAATTTTGAGTTATTAACTTTACACTGCAGGGTACAGGCCTTGATTCTTTCACCTACTAGAGAGCTTGCTTCACAGACTGAGAAAGTGATATTGGCTATTGGCGATTACATAAATGTGCAAGCACATGCATGCGTTGGTGGAAAGAGCATTGGCGAGGACATAAGGAAACTAGAATATGGAGTTCATGTTGTTTCTGGAACACCTGGGCGAGTGTGTGACATGATCAAGAGAAGAACTCTACGAACGAGAGCTATCAAATTATTGGTCCTTGTGAGTGCTTCAGTTTCTGCATTTTCTCTTATAAATTTATGGAAGATAATTTTCTTGTTGCTTTAGGCATTTCATATTACAGTTTACTTAATGGAAAGCATCCAATTGTCCATTGGACTATGGAAAAGTATAGTTCATTGGAGTGATCACCATTTGGTGAAATGGCCAGTGGTGGAGAGAGTGGGACCAACCATTGTGGTCATGTTTCATTCTCTTGGGTCCCACTCTCTCCATCTCTATCTATCATCTCAGCAGATGATAATGACCTTGATGAACTTTGTTCTGCTCTTTTCTGATAACATGATGTATATTTGTTGTAGCTGTGACCTTCATTTTGGTTTATTGGAACAGGATGAGTCTGATGAGATGTTGAGCAGAGGTTTCAAGGACCAGATATATGATGTTTACCGATATCTACCACCAGAACTTCAGGTACATCTACATCATTTTCTATTGAATTACTCTTACATGTGGAGTAACTTCTGCTGTAACCTTCTGTCCAGAGCAGGAATTCCTTTAACATGTTTTCCAAGTAATCACTGTATTTATAAAATTTAATTGTACCTTGTTCTCGAAATCTGATTTTTGAATTTAGTATATCAAAAAAATTTATAGAACCTATATGATTTAAGTTATTGGCTCTCTACATTACCTAGTGCATTGACATCTATGAAGTAGATGATGTATGAGAAATAGATTGATTGTCACATCCGTTAGCCATCTGTAGAAACCATCTTGGACTGTTCTGGGTTGTGTCGATCCGTAAGTGTCCTGTTGCAACTTCTCAAGCTTCCTAGAATGAAAGTGCTCAAAACTTAACTAGTTTGCTAAACTATAGGAATAATTGCATCCTTTCCTAATTAAAACATTGTGTGAATTCCTGCAATGTTACTTAATAGTTTTTTGTGAAAATGATTGCATTGGATAAGTAAAATGATTTAATTAATATAATAAAAAGAAAAACAAAGTAAAATGATTAATAGATGGTCTCGTTGCTAAGGAGCAGCATACTAAGTAAAATGGTTAATAAACGTCTATTAAACAGTTATTTATTCTTCAAAGTACGCTTCCACTTGCTTTCTCATTTCGCACTTTTGTCGCAACCCCAGAAATATACATGGAAACACTTCAATGCCCTTGGTCTAGCGGTTAGCCAAGACTTGAACTTGAACTGGTGGAAGGCATTTGTTGCTGCCTCAAAGGTTATGGTTTCAAACCCTACTCAACCTATCAAAATAACTTACTCACCAATCTCCTTATAACCATTAGGTTGCCAATTCTTAGGTTTCAAAATCACTGACTGTGTAATCATATCTAGTTATGATTAGTTCACATATCTGTTGGGCTTTTTACCGTGATGACTTGTAGTTATTAAGTGCATTCTAGGTGTCATACGATGTTGTTAATGGTTCGTCCAACCTGTTACTGCGGCATAGATGTCAAGAACAATCAAGTGAGACATGTCAAGGCCGACATTTTGTATAGTATCTCTATTAGTAAGGAAGATATTATGAAATATGTTGAGAAAGTTTACTGTAATCCGTTGGATATTGGGTTCTCCTCTCTTTTCATAAATATCCATCATCTCATTGGATGGTGATGATCCCAATAGATTATGTTATTCATAGTCCATTGGGTAATTGTACCCTTTCCCTTAGTGTTTCAGCACTTTGGTTCACTTGCCCAAAAGAATAAACAGAAGAGGAGCTTGGTTGGCAAAAGTCGTCACTGGCGTGGCTGCTTGCTTTTACAATCTTGCAATAAATGTTATCAAGCTGTTTAATTAAGATATGCATATCATTCTTATTTTTTATTGAATGGTAACATTTGCTATTTTTGTAAGAAAGTAAATAAGGTGCATTTCATCCCTTTTCTATTCCCTCTCTTGAATAAATAAAGCTTTTTGGCTGTTATCCTTATGTTGCTAGTTGCAAATCAATTGAAAAAAATAACTAATGCTTTATTAGTTCCACAAAAGACATTCTGAATTTTCTCTTGAGTAAATCAGCTTGGTCTGCCAGTTGGGGCTCGGTGGAATTGGCTGTGCTTCATTATATATATTTAGACCCCAATCTTTCTCGATGGGCTTTTTCTTGTTTTGTTCTTTTGGGTAGATCAATGGGGATTACAGGCCCCTGTAATTAGGGCTTAGGTGGTACTACCACCATGACCCTAGCCCATTCTCGATGAGCTTGCATGTGTGTCTCTTTTCTTCTTTTTTATTATACTTGTATAGAGGTGCTTCTAAAACTATTTTTAATGGCTCTTGTAGGTTGTCTTGATTTCTGCCACGCTCCCTCATGAAATTTTGGAGATGACAAACAAGTTTATGACAGATCCTGTAAGGATACTCGTAAAGCGTGATGAATTGACCTTGGAGGTAGGCATGTGCTTTTGATATTTATGTTAGATAAATGCCTGTTCGAGATTGCCTTATTCTTATGCATTTCTTGACAAATTTTCAGTATGATTAGTTTTTACAATATTTATCAAAAATTTAATTTTGGCATTGATCTTGCAACACAGGGCATCAAACAGTTCTTTGTGGCTGTTGAAAGAGAAGAGTGGAAGTTTGATACATTATGTGATCTCTATGATACTCTAACAATCACCCAAGCGGTGATATTCTGCAATACAAAGAGAAAGGTGATTTTATCTTACGACCATTACCATAATTGGGATTAAATTTAAAAAGATTTCATTAACCTTCACAATAAAATTGGAAATTGTTTACCACTTACACCCACACTCTGTTGTAATCATTTTTTCTTGCATTCTTCATAGAAGTCTCAGCAGTTCCTGTAAAAAAAATTTACATTTTTTTGACTTTTGAATCTGCAATTTGTCCCAAATTCAGCTAAAATCCAATTTTTAGCATTTATTCCTTTTTCCCCCTTGTCAGTGGGTTAGCTGGAACTTGAATCAAGACTGTAGTGTTGCAATCCATATGTGTTAACTCCTAGCCTCTACTTAGTAAGAATAAAAAGGGGAAAAAATTTCCCTAATCTTTATGCCTGCCAATTGATGAAACTCTTTTCAACTAGGAATTTTTCTATTATCAGTGAATAAAACGCTTTTCTTTTTTTTAATGAATTTGTGTCAATATGAAATTGAAAGTTCCAGTTTTTTTTCACTCAAAGAGGGTATCCAAAGTTCCAGTTTAGCCAATTTGAGTCTATGTAACAAGTCATGGTCTTGTTGTTACAGGTGGACTGGTTAACCGAGAAGATGCGCAGCAACAATTTTACAGTGTCTTCAATGCATGGTGACATGCCTCAGAGGGAGCGAGATGCAATTATGGCAGAGTTCAGATCGGGAACCACTCGTGTGCTCATCACAACAGATGTTTGGGCACGTGGACTTGATGTTCAGCAGGCAAGTCTTTTTATACCAATATTGTTACTGAAACAAGCATCTCTCTCTCTCTCTCCCTCTCTCTCTTTTTCTCATGCACACATGCAGGCACACATACACGCAGGCACACACTCACTCAAATAACCATTTATGCGGAGTCATGGATGTTACCTCTCTAATCCATTTCTATCGAGGAATTTTCTCTCTCTCTCTCTCTTTCAGAACCACTTGTGGGTCGTAGTTGTTAACTCTATCAATTTCTGTGAAGGAAATTCTCTCTCTCTCTCTCTCTGATAGTCATTTCCAGGGAGTCATATAAAACACATTCTCTATCTCTCTCTCTCTCTCAAGTAAGCCATATCTATGGAGCCAAGGAAACTACATTTTTTATTGTTATGTTCTCCTTTTGTGCTTGTTCAGGTCTCATTGGTTATCAATTATGACCTCCCCAACAATCGAGAGCTTTATATTCATCGGATTGGTCGCTCAGGTCGTTTTGGTCGCAAGGTAATGCTTGAGTCACTTTTGCTACCGTTCTCCTTACAACTTTGGTCGAGGGAATATATACCATGTTGTTTGTAGAATTACCAAATGTGCTCTGCTTTCTTTTAAATTAGTATCTTTCCATGAATCAATTTATTTAGTCCAACTCATAAGATTTTCGTCGATGTTTGAGCTGTTTTGAATGTGTTGGATTGCAGGGTGTCGCAATAAATTTCGTTAGGAGTGATGATATCAGGATTCTAAGGGACATTGAGCAGTATTACAGTACGCAAATTGATGAAATGCCCATGAATGTTGCTGATCTTATCTAGTACTTTATATGATATTCTTGAAGGAGAAACAAATGTTTAAGAGTAGAGAATGCAATTTGAGAGAAAAGGTGATAGTGATTGAGGTTTGGGTTTCTGACGAGGTGATGTTAAGGGGGTTCATGTAATGGGCACATTGGGTTGAGAGAGTTTTTTAGTGTGTAGTTTGTGATTATGTTTTGGCTGTTTTTCAAGGTTTGGGACAGGCTAATTGGATCCTTGAAGTTTGGACAATTGCTTGTATTTTACCCAAACAAGAGGAAACATAGATTTCATTTTATGTATTTGTTTTTGTGCAGCATAGTTTTCTGTTTTTTTCTAATGGATTTCATCTGTTCTGTTTGGTACAGGCTGTAATGCATCCCCCCCCCCCCCTTCCTCTCTCTCTCTGTCTCTCTGTTATTATACGTTCTGAGAAAATATATTTTGAGATTTGTGCACAGTTAATGAGACGGAAAAGCTTTCTATGTTCCTTTACAACATAGAAGTTCTATCTTTTCTCTTATACAACCCTCTATTTTTTTAATGGAGGGTTAAGGTCGTTCCAATCACAATGTCATGTCTTTATATTATTATATTTTTAATTTTTTTTTATAAACTATTTTGACACCAAATTTTGGACGTTCATTCTTCTATTAAATTTGTATTAACGAAAAATGTAAAAAAATATTTTCAATAAAATAAAATAATCAAAATACCTTTAAAAGTTTTAAGGGGTATTTTGGTCATTATTTTTTATTAGAAAATTATTGTTAATATTTTTTTTGAAGTGCACCTTAATGAGAAGATGATACGTATCAAATTTCATATTCAGAAAAATTATATTAAAAAATTAAAAATAAAATATTTTGAGACGTCGGATATAAGATCAAACATTGAGTGTCTCTATTGATAAAAAATGGACGGTTGGATGGTTAGGGGAGGATACAACTTCTATGTTTATGGATAAAAAATGGACGGCTGGATGGTATGGGAAGGATACAACTTCTATGTTGTAGGGAGAACATATAAAGCTTTCCCTAAAGCGACATTTCTGGCTACTTGATTTTGGATTTAACGATTGATAATGATTGTGACTTCCCTCGTAAGAAAAGTAAATTGTCTCAATATATGTATTTATTGTAATTATATTGTGTAAATTTTCAAGCTATGCTAAGGGTGGCCTAGGGCTGATACAAAATGATCGGATCATACAGCCTAACCCATCATGTAGGCTTTGAAGTGTAGCCCGGATGCTACCAACCATATTAGGCCCTTGGTCTAAACTTTGAACCAAGTTAGGTTCACCCTACATGTTGGAGGGTTTAGTATTGAGGAAATGTGCAAGAAAGAAGACAAAGGGAGGTTTCATAATGGAAATTGTCTGCATAGAATATTAACAATTTAAGGCCGTTTATTTTATAAGGTTGCAACATTACTCGTAAAAGTAAGGTTCCAACAATCTACAACCTCTATTTTATTTTAATGGTGTAAATTTGATATTATCTTATAAGATTCATTATTTTTTTATATTATTTTAAAAGAAGTATTAAATCTACACTATCCAATTAATATAGGCAATTAGGTTGCAACTTTATACTGTAGAAGCGAGGTGTGCCTCACAAATCCAATGGTAAAGAGTGTTTCAAAAGTTGATAAACATTTCAATTGATCATCTCGACCTTGAAATGTATAAATATAGCAAAAAAAAGAAGAGAATTTTAAGTCCTAAAAATAATCCATGATGTAACAAACTATCTGGACTGTCTATTTTTAAAATTTTGAAGTATTTATAGATTTATTCGGCCTGCACCATTTTTGAAATTCTGAAATTAATAGTTAGGGTTGAATTTGTTTTTTCAAGCTATTTTAAGATTTCTACCAAATTTATATTTTCCAACAAAATTTAGAGGTACGTCTTACTTGTATAGTGTAAGGTGAGCACCTAATACAAACCTCACCCTTGCAGAGAGAGCATTTTCTATAAGGCCTAGGCTTTATGAAAACGAAGTAAAATCTCACCTCAAATCTTCGACCCCCAAGCATTTTGAGCATTGAAAATATCCATTATGGCTCTAAAATTTCTTTTTCCACACCAATTATGAAATGTGAAGCTAAAAAGTTGTTACATATCTTATGGATTTGTAAATTCATTTTTAAGGCAAAATGGACAGTCTAGATAACATGTTACAATATACACTACTTTTTAGGGTTTGAAATACTAATTTTTGTTATTACTATAATATTCAAGGCCAAGATGATGGATTTGAAGGTTTTTCGACACCAAAACTATAATTTTTTGGTAAGATAGTACTTATTTTGATGGGGTTGTGGAGGGAAAAAAATGTCCTATTTATATTTTTTAATTAAAATGGAAAGTTCTAATTATTTCAAACAATATAAATATTGGGGAGGTCAATTACAAAATGAGATCACGTTTGTCCAAACATCCTCTTGAATATTTTTTTTTTTTCAGATTACACGAACACCGAACCTATGGAGATTATTTCGGAAAACATGTCATGAGAAGAAAGAGGGGGTAACTTGTCCAGAGAAACTTGAAAAAAAGAAAACATGCTACGAAAGAATGCCACCTCTAATTTTAGACAATCGGGATCTAGGTCAAATATAGTCTATTTCTCAAAATTAAAAATGCCACGTAAATTTCTTAAGGATGATTTAGTAATTTTTGTTGTTCCCGGTGGTACTTCCCTGAAACTCCTTTAAATAATCACAAGCTTTTCATTGTATCAGAGGGCCGGATATCCGGGCCTTATCTATCACTGTCTTCTCCTGTGATGCCTAAAGTGGCGACCATGAAAAACCCTAAATTTCGTTCATTAGAGACCCTATTTTTATTCTGGGTCCTCCTTTTATTTGAATTTACTACAGGTCAAGTAAATCCAAAGCAAAATCATGGATTTCAATGGCAGGTTCTTACCAGGAGCAATTTCTCTTCTCAGATCCGAGCCCATCCTTATTTGTTGTTGTTAGTTACTGTTCCTTGTAAGTCCATATGTTTTTTATACATTTCATTGATTGTTCATATTGTTGTTTTCTAAATCTAAAAATGTTATGTGGTTTTTCATCATCATCATCAATCATTTTATCCTTTTCCCAATTAATTGGGGTCGGCTAGTGGTTTTTAATATTTGAAATTGCTGTTATATATGACATGTATTTATTTTTCCTGCAATTTTTTTATATCCTCTCCCCCTTTCTTTTTGGGGTATAAATAGGATGTAAATGAGGATTATCCAAGAATTTTTGCTGCAATTTGACTTAAAACCACAGTTATTGTATGCATGTGCTTTGCAGTTGTTACTTCTAATCCTTTTCTTCTTTTCGGCAAGAAAGTACGTTTTTTGAACCTTAACCCTTGGACTGAAATAAAGACATTCATAAGACGGTAGGTGGTTTAGATAGAATTGTGTATCATTACTTATTTTAATTATGGGAAATTATTCATAAAACGCTTGGAGATTTCAAATAACAATATATTTCCCTGTTGTAATTATGCTTTGTGCTTAGATGAGTCTAAAAATTTGAATTGCCAATATAGACCGACTGTCTGTTAATTTTACAGATGCAATGCTGCGTTTTCACATTGGGAGCTTGTCTGTAATTTTTACAGACGCAATGCTGTGTTTTCACATTGGGAACATTTCTTTCTTTATTTTTTAATTCATGAAGTCTAGCCACTTGGGAGGTTACAAAAAGGGATGTAATATTTGTAAACCAACCACCCCTTGAAAAAAAATGAAATAAAGAAAAAAGCTTCCTAATTCCTGAAGAATCATTCTAACTTTTCAAGATAGATAAAAATTTCACTCTATATGATCGTGATTTACAAAATACTGTGAACACGTATCCAACTCTTACATTCAAAAAAGACAAAAAAAAGAAAAAACTGTACCCAACTCTTATATACTCCTTTCAAAGACATCAATGGGTCTCTCTCTCTCTTTCTCTCACACACAGTTATTATTTTAAATATTTGATCCTGATCATATTGCCTGTTAAATACAGGGTCTGGTGAATCCCGATCCTTAATGAGAGAAGTAGTGGAGCTATCCAATCAACAAAACGACAATTTTGGCGGTCTAAGGCTAATGGTTGTATACAACAATACAGAAAAGATGCTTGCAGATGTTCTAGGTGCTTCCAAAGGAATTACGTTTTTCTGTTATCGTCACTCAGTGGCATACAAATATCGAGGGAGGTTACGGGCACAAAACATACTATCCTCTGTTCACCATCTTATGATGCTTCCATCTGAAGAGCTGCCTATGAAATCACTGAACACCGAGATGGAGTTGCAGAATTTTATACATTCCACTGATAAAGCTGTAATTCTCTTTGAATTTTGTGGTTGGTCACCCATTCTCTTAGCCAAAAGCCATGGAGAGGGAAATATGAGTACTCGACATGGAGATGATTCTTCAAAAAGTGGTGAGTTTTTCTGCATGTTTAGATTCTCCTATCAAGTATATAAAAAGTTTGGGTAGAGAACCATGACATTCTCCTTTGGTGGAACCCATTTAAGATGACCAAATAGAGAACTAGAAAGCTACTCATTTAATTTCGTGATCACAAATATCCCTTGGAAATACCAGAAATGGATGGGAAAGTTGTCTTTGCAAATCATTTGTGTTTAGTAATATGCATCGAATAAATAACATATAAGGAAATTGTAATATAACTCATGCAATTAATGGACCATCAGAACTCATAGTCGATTGGGGTATCATTGTCCATTAGGCCATTATTCTACAATGAAATGATTTTTCTTTTCTGAGAGTAATGATGGATGATGGCGGACTGCGGACAGAATTACCACCATTGGATTCATTTAGTGTTCTGCCATATCCGGCTCTATCTCCATTTCAGTCCATCGTTTTAGTGGATAGCAATGGCCACAATGGTAGTGGACTGTAGTTCTCCAATCGTAAGGAGCATACTTTCCCTAATGTACAATTATGTTGTTTCTTGTCTCTTTCAAATACTGACATGCATTAACTACCTCACAGACATTAACCAAGAAAATATCTTTCAACAAGATGATGACCCACTTGCATCTGACAGGAAGAAGAGCAAGAGACAACCAAGTACCTTCGAAGGTAACCACAGTCGGACTGATTTAGGACCAAGGATAGAAGGGAGTCTCTCAGGTAACTCAAATCCTGATTCCGAATTTCTTTTGGCTCAAAAACAGGGAATGACCATTGAGAAGCTAACCTGTGCTGTCGAGAAAGAACCAAATCCTCTCTCTTGGCTTGATGAATTCACCTGGGGAAATGAGAGTTCCCCTGCAATATCTGATGAATATGAGCGAGCTAGCAAATCTTGTACTCCTGATGAGTTTGAGAGGTACAAGTCCTTCTTAACAAAGTTCACAAAGGCCTTAAGGGAGTATATCCTACCACCAGAGAGGCAAAGATTTGGCCTTATAACAAGGAGATCTCTAATTTCTTCCTTGGGGGTTGAAAATCCAGGCTCATGGGCACTCATGGTCCAATTTGTGGGATGTCCCAATTGCTCTGAAGTTTTTGTGGAAGGAAATGACTTTGAGAACGCCTTGGTAATGTGTTACCCCTTTGTCAAGGAGGTAGGTTTGCTTGTCTTGTTTATGGGCCGTCATTTTTGGTTATGAAGCATATTCAACTCAAATTTGTCCTTTTTCTCCATCTGGGATTAAAGGAAGGGGTGTTAAGCTAATCATGCACTTAAATAGTCAGTAAAGTTGGATAAGTTATCAAAAAAAAAAAAGTCAGTAAAGTTGGATACAATCTCAACTGTTGTCCAGCATCCTTGTTAAGGTTCTGAACAATTTTTATTTGATCTGAATGCTGGCTGACGTGTTCTGCGAAGGCTGTTTAGTTTTCTTTGGCTAATATAATTTACTTTTTTCTTTTGAAGTGGATTTGTGTCCTAGGAATAACTGCTGGATAAAATGGACATTGATGGAGAAATAGTAGGACCCACCATTAGGGTCATGTTCTGTTAGGGTTGATCCCACTCTCTCTTCATCACTGGCCATTTTATCTGACATGATAGTCGTAATGTACTGTGGCTTTCCATAGTCAATTGCAATGGTATACTTTCTTGTGTCCGAGCTGCTCAGTGATTTTTGATGCTTCTTGATTTAAATATCTTTGTGTTCCCGTAGCTAGAAGGTGAGGCATACAATACCAAGTCCAAATTACCCGCAAAAGAACCTTCGATGATTCTCTTTTTGGACAGATCATCAGAATCATCAGAGATCAGAGAAAAGAGTGAAGCAGCTCTTAGCGAATTCAAACAGCTAGCACTGCATACACAACTTCTGGGTCGGATCATAATGGGAAGAAGCGCCTCTAAAAAACGCTATATTGGAAAGAGTGAACATGTTTCGGATCCTTTGAGCCCTTTCCTTATGCAATTGGTAGAAGAACTGGGGATGAGTAAATTCAAAGAGAGAATGACCGTAAAAATTGTTGGTGGAGTTGGAAATATTGAGTTAGATAACATTGCCACAGTTGGAAGTGGCACTTCTGCACATGACATTTTGGCCAACCTACTCCAGCATAAGGGTCCTCCAGCGAAGCAAAAGGTTGGGAAAATAAGCTTGCTGGCAAAGGAAGCCGGCTTTCAACTTTTATCCAATGATATTGAAATAAAACTATCTGATGTCTTAGAACCTGAAATCAGTGAAGAAATGGTGCATGGGGAGACAACTCAAGTCATTAGCAAGGATGACACTTTTAGGGGTGACCAACAAGGCAATACAGTGCATTATAGAGACTCAGATTTCAGTTCTACAGGATCTTCACAGAAGTCCATTAAAGAAGAGCCCAATGCTTGTAATAACGTCGAATCAGAGAATGGGGCATGTCCAAGTTCTACTGGAGAAGACTTTGGGCTTGTGGAAAGCTCACCTGAAATATTGATGGCCAAAGATGAGGAAGGGCAAGTGGGTGATAATGTAGAGGAGGAAAGTCCAGAGGATTTAGAACAGTTGGGGGAAAATAAAGACCATTATCGTTCTTTTGAAGGATCATTTTTCTTTTCTGATGGTGGATATCAATTGCTTAGAGCTTTCACTGGTGATTCGATTATTCCATCTGTGGTAATTTTGGACCCAATCAGGCAGCAACATTATGTATTCCCTAGAGAAAATGTTGTAGAGTTTTCTTCTCTCTCCCACTTTCTTGATGCATTCACAAATGGAAGTTTTCCTCCATATCAGCGCTCTCAATCACAACCCCCAAATCTAAGAGAGACCCCATGGCCACCATTTGTGAATCAGGATTTCCATGAAGCTGATGCCATTCCTAGGGTCACCACCGATACATTTTCAGGCCTAGTTCTAGGATTCAATCTCTGTGATGGTGTCTATGGGGCTTCATGCATGAATACTCAAAATCTTGGGCCTGCTTGGAGAAAAGATGTGTTGGTTCTCTTTAGCAATTCTTGGTGTGGATTTTGCCAGCGAATGGAATTAGTGGTTCGTGAGGTATATCGTGCTTTCAAGGGGTACATGAATGTGTTGCTGATTGATGCCAATATTGGAGAGGACATGATTTATGAAGGTATTAATTCTTATGGACAATTAAGTTGGTAACTATTTATCATTTTTAATATTTGTGAGTTTTCTTGAAATAGGTACGCATCTGCACGCAAAGTTTAATATTGATTCTCTAATTGTTATCTGATACTTACCTCAGTTGTTTGTTCTCTTTTTTGAACTTCGAGCAATATACATGGCAGGTTATTCAAAGGATGCCATGTTGAAAGACCTGCCTTCTGTGTATAGTATGGACTGTACATTGAATGACTGCAGCACACTTCTAAAAGCACTTGGTCAGGTAAACCATGTGAATAGATGACTTCTTCCTCAATTACTTAAAATTCCCCACCAGAGAGTTTGTAGTCTTCTTCTCTTTCTCTTTTCTTTTCTGCATTTGTTGCTTCAAAATAAATTTTGTATGCGTAATTTTTCTTTTGGAAGGGAAGGTTATATTGTCATTTCTGTTCTTTAGGGAATTTATCAAATCACGTCTAGGAGTCGAATTTGTTCTTTTTATTTAAATTCAAATAACCTGTCATTCTTCTGATCGAAATTTCAAATAGCTTATCAAAAGACACATTACCATGGGTCATAAATTGTTGGATGAGTGAAACATTAAATAGTTGGTCTCTCAAGAGTGATTTGATAAATTCCCCCATTTTTTATTTGTTGAGAAGACTACTGGTTTTTATATAAGTTCATTGCATCATGTGTTACTTTTCATTGCTAACACATTTCGGGTTTTTATGAAACTTGACAGAGGGACCTTTATCCATCTTTGATTCTATTTCCAGCTGAGAAAAAGGATGCCATTTATTATGAAGGAGACATGTCTGTAGCTAATGTTATTGATTTTATAGCAGCTCATGGGAGCATCTCTGGGCATCTTTTAGCAAAAAAAGGTACTCCCATAAACCCCCTGGATCCTCCTCAGTTCTTGTGATAGTTTTACTGAAAAAGTACGTTGTTTTGTCATGCCATTCTGTATAAAAGAATAATGAATTGTGGAAAATCAATAGTTCACTGAGGCAACCCTATGCACGAAATGATGGATGTGGTGGAAAGTGCGACTAACCAGTGTTTTCAAACTCGATGAGTCTGACTCGGACTCGCCTAAAGCACTTGGGCTCGGCACCTTCAGGTTGACCATTTAAACGGAATTTGTTTTGCCCCAAATTTTGGGGATGGTCTTGAAAATTCTTGATGAACAATGTCAAAAAAGAAATTATTGATGTAGAACATATCTAATCCTATATCTAACAATGCACCAAAACAATTCGTTAACATCAACCCCGTTTTCTCTCTTCATCAGAAAAATCATTATCTCCAATTAGTTGGGAAAACGCTCTAATACTTACTCTTTTTTTTTTTGGGAAAAGGCTCTAATGATGATGATGATGATAATCAGAAAAATCATTCTTTGGGGGTTTTCTTTGAATCCTTTTTAATAGGTCCTTGGTAGAGTCAAGAGGACGTGTGTGCAATAATTGGGGTTAAACAAATACCCATAACATCATTTTATTATGTAGACGTTCTGCAAAACTTGGGGTTAAACAAACATCCCTAGTGGCTATCGTAAGCTTGCAGTCCCACCCCTTTGTATATGCATATATGCACACTCCCTTTCTCCAATTGTTTCCTTGACCTTTGCAAGTGTTATAATGGAGCTTTGTTTATTGATTCTTTGGCATCCATCACATCAGGCATTCTTTGGAGTGAATCGCACAGAGAGGGCAGAACAAGGACCCCACGAGGCAATTTCACCTCTACCCCAATCCACAACCGAAATTCTGCGACAAGTACCCCACAGCATGAGGTTGTACTTAACACTACGCGGTTAAGAGAGGATGAACCAGATGCTAATTCTGATATACCACAAAATTCATGGGACAATGATCAACATATAGAATTTGGTTCAATTCTAGTTGCCACTGAGAAGCTTCTCAATGCACCTCCATTTGAGAGCTCTATGATTTTGATTGTGAAGGCAGACCAAACAGAGGGTTTTCAAGGTCTTATAGTTAATAAGCATATTAAATGGGAATTCCTTCCTGAATTAGATGATGGATTCAGATCATTAAAAAGCGCTCCTTTGTCTTTTGGTGGTCCACTTATAGTTCAAGGTTTGCCTCTTATGAGCTTGGCTCGTTATGGTAGTCATGAGGGCTATGCAGAAATCCTTCCAGGTTTTTATTTTGGTGGGCAATGGGCTACCAGTAATATTATTCAGCAGATACATTCTGGAAATCAAACTGTTGAAGACTTCTGGTTCTTCTTGGGTTATGCAAGTTGGGGATGGCAACAGCTTTTTAATGAGATAGCAGAAGGTTCTTGGCGGGTCGAGAGTCATGCAACAGCATCATTGGAGTGGCCTGAAGTTTGAGTAGGTTCCATTTAATTTTGAGAGAGAGAGAGAGAGAGAGAGAGAGCATTTTGGGGTATATACAACTTCCAGGAAAATTTTGGCCATGAGAGAGCGTTTTGGGGAGACAACTTCCAGATAAATTTTGGTTATGAGAGAAAGCAATATAGGTATAAGAATCTGAAAAGGAGCATTTTGTGTGTTAGTGTGCATGTGTTTTGGAGCATTTTGTGTGTTAGTGTGCATGTGTTTTGAGAGAGAGAGAGAGAGAGAGAGAGAGAGAGAGAGAGCAATTTTGGTGGAAAATTTTATGCCTGCTCCCTGATCCCATATAGACTTGATTGTATTTCTGAAGGTCTCAGGGGTTCCAAAGTTCTCGTAATCTAATTCTTTATCAGAAGTGTAAGGCTTATTCCCATCAAGGTCGGCAGCAGGCCTGATTGTTAGTGGAAACTAAAAGAGGTGAGAATGTCAATTTGGATTGGCATTTATTGTATGATGTACTAAAGAAATAGCCCCTATTTTTTACGATTACCGCATGCCTATTGTTCATTCTTGTTATTTATAACATCATTCAGATAATTATTTCCTTTTTAGGCATTCTTGTAATGATTACTGTCTAAGAATCGTTATAGCTGACACTGCCTCCCTGGCTAAACATGATTTGTGTCTTCAGTTTGATCTAAAAACAACATCTCTATTACCATACAGCCTCTCTCTCTCTCTCTCTCTCTGTTTTATATATGTGAGTTCCAAATACTGCAAATTGACTTGTCCCCATTTGCAAGTCAAATAATAGTCTGCAAGTCTGCAGACTATACTTATCCAAAAGAAAAAAAAGTCTGCAGACTATGATTTTTTAAGAGACATCTGCAATTCCACGGGTTTCTTAAATAGCCAGTTTAATGATTGTCGTATTTTCAAATACGTTGCAAGGACATATAAATGCCAAACTAATGCTCTGGACTTGTGACCTTAGCTTTTCATAGTAGCCCTTGAATTTGTGAAGTTACCTTGTGATCTTGAAATTAACACATGTATTCCTACTATTTTTGAGTGGATTCCTATGACCAAAATACCCTTTCGCTATCCAGAAGTAACGCAAACACACCTTTTCTTTAAGCAATCACAGTTGCACTCTTCTCTATGTCATACAGAGTTTGTTTAACACGTACACAAGGGGAAACATTTTTTCGTCCCTTTTCTTTTTACACTCAATCTGCTCACTTTTAAGCTGTCACCTTAATCTGCAGAAGTTTGGACCACCTTCTGTCTGTATAACCTTCCTTTGGATCACCACCTGCGAACAAGAATGGGAATACATTAGAAAAGAGACTTATCGGAACTTACATCATTCCAATCACGAGCCACAAGTCTTTGTGCATAATTTTGCAGCTCTTTATTTTCTGTAGTTGCTTCACGTTTTCTTCAAGGAGTATGGCAATACCACCTTCGCCACTCTCTCTCTCTCTCTCTCTAACCATCTTTGGAATCTCTGAGATCCTAGCTAAAGTAATAATTTGAAGATTGAAAATAATGATTATAGTGCCCATTTTGAAGTAAACATAGAACACTGAAAGGATGAATACAATTATTTGTTGTTAGACACAAATTATTTATGAGATGGCTGGAATGTCCTTTCGTGTTTGTTTTCTTCTTTAGTAATGGTATTCATCATTTTTATCATTCTACGTGGTGTAGTGCCATGGATTGTTCTTGACCACAGTTCACTGCTTTTGCTTGATTTTTAAGTGAGCAGTGAATCTCCAAATACATACATTCCCATCTCTGCGGTGATCTCTCGCATGACTCTGAGCATACTCCCTGTAACATGAAGCTGATGAGATTACGACCATTTCTTATCTGAGTGACAAAACATAAAAAAGGAATACAAAACCATTCATAACGACTTTACCGAGGTGCTAAGCCTAATTGTATCTTTCACTAGTGAATCAAGATCCGCATCTGGTGATCTGGGGTTGATGTAGATGACCTGTAGGGCCATTGAATTTAGCATGCTAGAACTAGAGTTTAAATTCCCAAGTAAGGAGGACAAATGAGAGAGAGAGAGCATACTGATGGGTCGTCGCCACCAATTTCAGGTAGCTGAAGAGAGTGGTTCTCCTTGCTTGAAGGTAGAACCCAGACATTAAAGTGGGTATCTATCTGAAACACAGAGCACAAATGATCACATCCAGTAATTGTTAACAAACAAAATATGGGGTATGTGGTGTTGATTCTCCTCGACTTCACTTTGTCATGGGGAGATATACGATGTGGAGCTGGTGTATGGTATGTGGTACACCATGGGCTGCATCCACCATCCATTGCCAATGATTGATAGTGGAGAGTAACCTTAGTTCCCAATGTTGATTAATTTCCCATGCACAGTTGATCACCTGCATAGTTGATCACTGCCATCCGTGGAGAACAAATGATGGATGCCCCATGGTGCCCCCCATAGACCATTGCACACTGATGTATGGTATGGCTTTCCTAATTGATCTTGTAACTGGTGAATAATCATTATGAAATCCCTGATTTTTTTGGAGTAACTATTGCAATACCCCTGATTAATAATGAAATGACCGAAGAAAATCTTTATGTATTTTGTTGTTTCAGTATTTATGCAGTGATATGTTCGAAATGTAATTGAATTGGTGTCTGTAAAAATCACATATTCCATTTGTCATAAAACTGATATTTTCATAAGGCTTAATGATAATTTCTTTTTATAAAGTTAGTGACAAGGTGACAAGAAGAAGTGGGCTGTGTAGCAGTAAGAAGGTAGAAGTACCTCTTTACAGTATGGTGATAAGCAATTGCTGCACTTTCTGGTGAAACAGGTGGTTATCCTTCCATCAATGGAGTAACCAAAGCCAACATGCTGGAAAAGCGGTCATCAGATATCAGTTGTCAGATAGTCTGTTAAGGACTGCTCCTGCATTTTACTACTCAATACTACCCACATATTTTAATGTGGCTCAATGCTGAGAGAGAGAGAGAGAGAGAGAGAGAGAGAGAGAGAGAGAGCAACAAACCAAGATTTGTTTAGTGAATTGTATTTTGCTTTCATCATGTTGTAAGATGTTGTTCACTTCGTTATGAGAAAAACTACTACTTTTGAAATGCTTGGGGTTGTGAAATGTGTGCAATAACATGGGTTGATTTGATTCCTTCGCTTTATATCAGTTCTTTCTCTTGTTCTTTTTTGTGGAATTTCCATGGAGATACTTATAAACTGACCTTTTGAATAGACAAACTAACCATAACTTCTGCTCCTTTCTCCCCTTCTTCGGCTAAATCGGCCAACTCCAGTTCCTCAAGTGAGAAAATATAATGGCATGTCCATTGGCCATGCCATCTCCCATCGGCTGTTGAAATACTTATAAGATTGTGAGCGGGCCTGGAACTTTTTCTCAAAATTTTCTTCATATTCTTCTGAGAGAGAGAGAGAGAGAGAGAGAGAGAGAGAGAGAGAGAGATATTAGTGTATGCTGTGTAATAGACACAAGTCTGAAATATTCATTTTTTTGAGTAGCAGTTTGAAATATTCATGTACTATCTATTTCCTGTGAACCATGTGTGTGCTTGTGTGTGTGTGTGAGAGAGAGAGAGAGAGAGAGATTAGTGCATGCTGTGTAATACCCTCAAGTTTGAAACGTTCGTTTTTTTGAGTAGCCGTTTGAAATATTCTTGTATTATATATTTCCTGAAAACTATGAGTGAGAGAGAGAGAGAGAGTTTTCAATATACCAAGTTCACTTCTGTTTAGAATTTGTTCAAAGAGTTCTTACACTTTTGTTCTTTCTGATGAAATTGTCACTGTTGGACCATGCTTCACCATCTGATATTTCATCCTTGTATGAATAAGCCAATCTGGAGCTCCTTGCTATTGTTAACTGCTTCTTGAATTGGGTGTGAGAAATGGCCTTGAATTTCTTAATTGGTGACTGAACTGTGTAAACCAGTTTAGACGTGTACAGAAGAGACTCTGTCATTTCTACCGTCTTTGGAGAAAAGCTTACTTCCTCTGAAGTCTGAACCATATCCTCGAGACTACTATCAGCGTTATATGTGGCTGTGGTTTCTATGACCAAAAGGTCACAATCTTTACTTCCAATGACCTAAGCATCCTAGTTTCCATTGAAACGCTCATGATATATGTTTGCATACCATGACCATTGTGCCCAAATGATGAGGATAATGTTCATGAGGACGTTATATGTGGTTCTTTTCTAATTAGTTGGGGTTAGCGACATGAATCCTGATTTGCCATTGGGTTATATGTAAAAAAATAATATTTTGGGTTGGGATTTGATAAGGTTGGAAAATAATAGAACTTGTATAGAAAGCTATAAAATGAATCCAATATTGTTTGAAATTGGAGCGGTTTGTCAAATTTTTGTTTAAAAATGGAAACAAAATATTCCCCAAAACCCAAGTGAATTCCAAGCCGAGAAACCCAACAATTGCTTGAGCCTCCGGAATTTTCATGTTATTTTAATTTTCTTAATATAAATTAACCGGTTCGACTCAGGGTTGCCCTAGTTGGATGGGGGCTGGGAATTGGTTGGGTTCGTGCTTGGGTCATAGTGAGTTTGAACTTGAGGCGGCTTTTTTTTAAAAAAAATGGAGCTAAATATTTGACAAAGTGATTGCCTCCCATTTCTTTTGAGTGATCATGGAACTGAATATGAAAAAGCTCCCAAATCTATTTACACGAAAGATTTTTTTTTACGTAAAAATATTTCAAAAGTATTTGCAAACGTACCAAACGAGCTTTAATATATTAATCACAGCCATAAATGTGCAACACATTTTGTGTCACTTCATTTCTAGATCTATTTATTTGTAAACAGTGAAAAACGCGATTGAGAATACAAAAAGTAAGGGGATAAAAAACATTGTGTTCTGTAATTGAGATCCTGAATCCACTTAGTGGAGCAATAACTTCAATGGTGCTGTTGATGAAGAACAAAATTAAGTCCCTTTCTTACATCATATTTTCACGAACTATCATTGGCACGTTAAGTTTGGGCATGTAATTCTTTTTTGTTTAAGTCAATCTCTTAATCGGACACTTGAAAGTGCTAGATCCATTTTTGAGTTCAATTATATGTTTTTTCTTCTTCTAGAAGAAGTTTCAACGCTTAAAGCGCTGAATTAACTTTTGGGTTCTTTTGTTTGCTATATGCTTTAAGTCTTGAATAGGATTTTCATTAATCGATTTTTAAGTTTTCTATTTTGCCCGGAGTCGATTCCACACTTAAAGTACCAAACTCAATTTTTTTTTTTTTTTTGAAATATCGTTTTGACACCTCAAGTGCCAGAGTGTAAAATCTATACCGAGCAAATCGGCCTGGCAGCCTGGCCTGGCCCTGAAAAACTAAAGCCAAGGCCATAAAATGTGGCCCGAAGGCCGGGCAAGCATGGCCCAAGGGTAAGCTGGGCTAGACTTGGGCTAAGGTTAGCTCGGTTCGATCCTCCCCGGCTCTTTTTTTTCTTATATTTTTTTCCCTATTTTATTTGCCTCGACTCGGTGTCAAGGCTTAGGGCAGAGCTTGAGCCAGGGGCTTTTTTTTGTTACTGAACCAAAAAGACATAGTCGGAGCTTGAAGTGCCGAACATGAAGTATTTCGAGAAAAATAAAATCAAACATGAAAAATAGAACCTCAACGTAAACCATGAAGATTCCAAACTGTCTTTTATTTCTAAAAAGTAAAAACCATATAAAATATTGATCCGAGTCCTTCATTAAACTTAAAGTAGTCATTTGCAGAAAAGATTGGGGTACTTTAATCATTTTCTCTTACTATAAGTTTTGTGAGACAAATGGGCATTTTTCTTTCCCTTTTTTAACCGCCATGGAGAGGGCGAAGAGGGTTGCAGAGCCCTAATTTCACATTCCATCTTTCCTCTTCTTCGTTTCTCCATTTATCTATCAATATTTGTTTTTCTGAATAATCGCTTCTTGGTTCATCGTATTTTTCGAGTCATTTGATTGTGGTTGCAGATCTGCAAAACCCTAACTTTTCCAAGGCTTTGGATTTGGAGCTTGCAAATACTCTGGATATTGGTGAGTTAATTTGGGTTTTATGTTATTTTATAGTTCAGTTTTGTTCTCCCTGTCATTTTTTGCTTAAAACCCTAAATTTTCTTGGTGTATTGCAGTTCACGATGCTTTCAGCTATTTGGAAATCTTAGTTTTCTTCTTATTTTCTCATTTGATGGTTACCTCGAGATATCTGGTCTGAATCCCTATTTTTTTATGTTTTTTTTAAAATTGTTATAACCTATTATATTGCATTGCTTTATCAGATTTGAATAAACCGTGATTCTAGTTATTCTTATCATTTATATCAGTTGTTTGCGATGTAGTATTCTGTATAATTTCCTCAATTTTTCTCATTTCTATCATATAAAAAACTCTAGTTCCCATCCTTTTGTGATAACTTTGTTGTTTATCAGCAATAATTTGGAATTACTGTATTGGAATTGTAGAAACCCAAGTTTTATTATCGCCCTTATTTCTATCACTCGTGTGAGAAGTATTAGGGTATTAGGTCTGTAGTTCTTGCTTCTCCTACTCCGTGAGATTTTATTTTATATTGGATGACACCACATTTGAATTTTGAAACAATGTTCCCATTTATCATCGTGTGAGAAGTACTGCAGTTATTGCTTATCCAACTCCACAAATTTTTTTTCTTTTTTCACCCTATTCTCCAAAATATGTTTTGATACTCATACGGAACTTTTTCTTTTTGCAGAAATTTAATTACTGGTAAGGTCATTCACGTGGATTGTTCTATCTGGTGGCAAAAGGAAACTTTCTTTCGTTTTTAGGGTTTACTTCCTAGGGTTTCAGAGATGCCTGGCCTGGCTGAGATATTAACTCTCCCTGCACCTCCTAGTGATGGAAACCTCGGGCCTCTCCCTCCATCCCAACTCACTGAAGAAACCCCAAAAGACAAAGGTTCTCAACAAGAGCAACAGACCTCCACAACTTCCCCTTCCCCTCCTGTGTCAGTCCCAACACACACCAAAACAATAGGGATCATCCACCCACCACCAGATATTCGAAACATTGTTGACAAAACTGCACAATTTGTTGCCCGAAATGGGCCTGAATTCGAGAAGAGAATTCTCGCTAACGAAAAGAACAATGCCAAATTCAATTTCTTGAACCCATCCGATCCCTACCATGCCTATTATCAACATAGAGTATCTGAGTTTCGAACCCAACTACAATCTTCTACTCAGGCTGCTCCAATTCAAGCTGGGCCCATCCCAGATGCCCAAAATGATGCTAGTGCCCCTGCCTCTGTCCCAGCTCTGGAAACCAATGAAGCGGCCAAACCTGAGTCTCAGTTTAAGCCTATTCGGAAGGTTCTAGAACCCCCCGAAGCTGAGCAATACACAGTCAGGCTTCCTGAAGGTATAACAGGAGAGGAATTGGATATTATTAAGCTTACTGCTCAATATGTTGCGAGGAATGGGAAGTCGTTTTTGCAAGGCTTAACGAGTCGTGAAATCAACAACCCCCAATTTCACTTTATCAAGCCGACACATAGCATGTTCACTTTCTTTACCACCCTTGCCGATGCTTACTCGAAGGTGTTGATGCCCCCAAAAGGGTTGACGGAGAAGCTTAGGAAGAACGCAGCTGATATGACCACTGTTTTGGAGAGGTGCTTGCATAGGCTTGAGTGGGAGAAGTCTCAAGAGCAGGCTCGACAAAAGGCAGAGGATGAGATTGAACAGGAGAGGTTACAAATGGCAATGATAGATTGGCATGACTTTGTGGTTGTGGAGACTATTGAGTTTGCAGATGATGAGGATGAGGAGTTGCCTCAACCCATGACATTGGAGGAGGTTATAAGGAGAAGCAAGGCCTCTGCTTTGGAGGAAATGGAAGAGGTGGTGGAGCCTGGTAAAGAAGTGGAGATGGAGATGGATGAAGAGGAAGTGGAGCTTGTTGAAGAGAGCATGAGAACTGCAAGTCTCGAGGACAATGCTGATGATGGGAAGAAAGATGAAAACACCCATGCTAAACCTGCCGAGGAATCAGAGCCACCCATGAGAATTGTGAAGAATTGGAAGAGGCCGGAAGAGAGGCTTCCTGCTGAGAGGGACCCAACAAAGTTTGTTGTCTCGCCAATAACTGGAGAGCTCATTCCTATCAACGAGATGGCCGAGCATATTCGCATCTCTCTTATAGATCCCAAGTATAAGGAGCAAAAGGAAAGGATGATGGCTAAAATTAGAGAGACCACCTTGGCTCAAGATGACGAAATCTCGAGAAACATTGTTGGGCTCGCTAGAACCCGCCCCGATATCTTCGGAACCACTGAGGAAGAGGTCTCAAATGCTGTGAAGGCTGAGATTGAGAAGAAGAAGGAAGACCAACCGAAACAAGTCATTTGGGATGGGCACACAGGAAGCATTGGAAGAACTGCAAACCAAGCCATGTCCCAAAACCTCATTGGCGAGGAACAACCTGATCAAAATGGTAATGATGGTCGGGTCCTTCCAGGTCCTGGCCCTCTTCCTAAACCAGGCATGCCCTCTATTAGGCCCCTTCCTCCACCACCAGGACTTGCTCTTAACATTCCTCGACCACCTCCAAATGTTCAGTTCTCAACACCGGGTAGCTCAGGGCTTATTATGCCATCCTCTGGTCCTAGACCACCTGTAATTCCTATTTTACCCTCTGTGAGGCCAGCCATGTCTATGCCTTCGATGCAACAGCCTATGATGATGGGTAGGCCACAACCGCCTCCTCCACCTTCAGGTTCGATGGGTATGCCCAATTTCACAATTCCGCCCCCACCAGGGGCTCAGTTTACGCCTCTGGGGATGCCGAGGCCTTTTATGCCCATGCAAATGCCTCCTCAAAGTATGCAAATGATGCCACCACCGCCTTTGCCACAAGGGATTCCACCGCCGCCCCCACCTGAGGAGGCACCTCCTCCGTTGCCAGATGAGCCGGAGCCGAAGAGACAGAAGGTGGATGATGCGGCTTTGGTACCCGAGGACCAGTTCTTGGCTCAACATCCGGTATGTTGCTTTTTACGTTCTTGGCAATCACTCTTTGTTTTGTTATGTTTATTTTTCTTTGTTGCTTGTGTTTGGATGATCCCTTCTCTTTGTTCTTCTTTAAGGTTCTTGGAGTAATTAGTGATATGAAATTTAGCTGTTTGCGGTTTCTAGGCATACGATTCAGAGTGCTTGCACCAGATGATACTCACTTGTGTATGTGCACCATATATCCTCATTTTGGGCAGTGGTCCATAAATGTGAGTCATGCATGCGTGATATGTGTGGTTAATTGTGCATGTGTGCTGTGTGCGCATGTGTGTCTCAAGGAGGGAGTCATTAAGAATAAATTGTGGAAGTTAGTGAAAATGGATGCATTTTTGGATGTTTTCTTGCATGTTAGTGCATTATGTGTATATTGTAAAATTAAGTAATATGTTTAATATTTTACCAAATGCATCATATAAATAATGCACATCAAATTAATTTTGGTATTCATTTAAGATTTGAAGTGATATGCATAATTTCAATTCCCAATACTTATCGTGGATTGCTGACTCTAAGGCTTATGTTCAGGGTCCAATCACTAAGGTGTGTTAATCAGTGACTTCATTGAGTCAACTTGTTAGTTCTTAGTTATGCATGATAAAATTGGTTTGATGAGCTGAGATTGTATGGCAATTATTAATGATTAGCCTGATATAACTGATGAATTTACGGACAGTCCATCCAATTCTAATCCTTTTTTTTGTCTCTATTGACTGGTTATTTTTATGAATATTTTCTTACTATGGATATCCGTTGTTTTCATAGGGATCTACACGTATTGCTGTTTCTGTTCCTAATGCTGAAGAGGGAAATCTCAAAGGACAAGTATTGGAAATCATGGTGCAATCTTTATCAGAAACGATAGGGAATCTAAAAGAGAAGATTGCTGGAGAGATTCAACTTCCTGCGAACAAGCAAAAGCTGAGTGGTCGGACTGGTTTCCTCAAGGACAACATGACTCTTGCATATTACAATATTGGTCCAGGAGAAACTCTTACCCTTGCTTTGAGGGAACGTGGTGGCCGAAAGAGATGAGAAATATCTTTCCCCTTCAGGCAAGAGAAGGTTATATCCCAAGTAGCATCGCGAATTAGGCCTTCTCTAAATCATAGAAACAAAATCATGGGAACGACCTGTGTTTTTACATATTTTAGATGTCTAATAACCTGTATCTTTTATATTTTGGTTTTCTTTCATTTGTGAGGCATCTGATACTTTGATATGTTGCTGCAGATTAAAGTTCTTCATACTTTGGATAGGACTGATTATGTCTTCCGTGATATTTTGATTAGGAAGTGTTCTTATATTTTTTTTTTTTCAAACTTAACCGGATGTGTAATATCTGCTGCAGATATGGCAGGCGCTCATTTTCCCTCATGGGGTTGCTTATTACACCTCAACTTTTAGTGGAACCAGCCAAAAGAGGGCTTGTTGTTTTTATGTTTTAATTTTTCTTTCGTTTACTAATGTTTTTGGGTTGCTAATAACTTGGATGCCATCTTGTCATTACCAAAGCATGTGATGATTCTGATGTCAGAAATCTTTTAGAGTAATTTCTCATATACATTATAATATGCAGGTTGCTGTTTCTGGTGAAGTTCTGGAAGGTCCAGGTTGCTTCAATTCTGATGAAATTTTGTTAGTGTGATCTATGTTATTGTGTCCTAATCGTTGTGACCCTTTAACAAGGAAATCTGATGTGACTTTGCAGTTCATTTTGGCAGCAAGTGCCAGGAATGAATGAGTTTAGAAGAAGTTCTCGTGGTGCTCCAAAGATGGCTGTTAATGTACAATGTTGGGATAAGTAAAGTACTATTTTATTTTCCTCTGGTTGCCCTTTTCTGAATGGTGAATGCCTCAACCGGTCGTTTTATCATACATTCTGTATGGGGCATAAAGAGGGCTACCACCTAACACGCATTGTGTTGGACAGCTGATGAATATTATTAATAGTTGCATTAAGTAGTGTGTAGGACATTGCCTTTGTACATGATTTATTCAGTTTGTGTCTATGCACGATTGGACCAATTTTTTAGCATAATTTATTGAATTATACAAGAACGTAGTTGTGGTATTGGTTCTCGAAAATCCAGCTGAATATTTGACTGAATTGTCATTGACTTGAGTCTAGCCTTAAGGTATTAATCTGGTTACAGATAAGCTAAATCCTATCCATTTCATTATTCATCACAGATTTTGAGTCATTTCACCTGTCTGTTGTACTGGGGATCATTTAATGCTAGACCGGTTGACATTTAATAGTAGTGCTTCAGTGTGATTAATGCATGGGAGAAAATATCATTGCGTTTCTATGTGGTTAATCTTCAAAAAAAATTATTTGCATGGTATCCAGTAAGAAGAGTCTTTTCTTTTGCTTACATTCTATGAAGGATGAACATATGCAACCAGTTGTTATAATGTTGAACACAAACAGCATGCTGCATTGAGTTTTAGTTGTTGACTTTTAGTTGCACTTTTCATTATGAAAATTGGAGAACTGCTCATCCATCTCAACATAATAGAATAAGGAGAACTTGTTTTGTGATTTGGTCGTTCGCATCATTCATGACCTTGATGAGTCTTTACTTAGGGTGATACCCATCCCTTTGGGCTCAGCTACCTTCTGTTATGGAGTCAATAACTAGGCGTGTTACTTGTTTTGTGATTTGGTCGCTTGCACACCATTCATGACATTGATAAGTCTTTATGTCGGGTGATACCCATCCCTTGGGGCTCAGAGCTACCATCACTGAATGAAAACCAAATTCCTCAAAAGTGATGGTGCCCTGCAATCAACATCAAAACTCCTAGGCCGGCCCTTGGGCATTCATGTTGGGACATCTCAACCCTTCTTGCACACCCTACTTTGGATTGCAAGATTGTGACTTCAAAGGATTGGGGGTCTGCTCCTTGTGTTGATGGTTATGCCCGATTTTAGAGGTCCATATATTTTCATTTGTTGCTATAGAAGCATGGGTGTCATTTTAGCTAATGATATTATAGAGTTGGACATGCTCAAGTTTTTTGTAGAGAGTCTAGAGATCCCCTTTTTCTGGTATATCAGATGCTTGATTACCTTCTTTGTGTTGCAATGAAGGCTCTCATATGAGCCAATAATCTTGTCAACATTTCAATGTTGTTGACCTTTTGGAGTACCTAGTTACACTTTGTTCTTTCAATTCTATTTAATAAGATTACTAAGAAAAATAGAATAGTTTTAATGGTGGTGTTCCAAGTGCATTGCATCAGTGTTGGATATCTTTCTAGGAAGGTATCTTGAGCTCTCAACAAAAGCTTGTGGGGTCGGTGGTTGTGTATGGAATGAAAATTATCAGTATGGAAGGGGTAATGTTCGTCCTACCTCAGCAAGGTTATTTTTATGAAAGCCTTCCACCCTAGTATTGTAGAGAGTCTAGAGATCCCCTTTTTCTGGTATGTCAGATGCTTGATTACCTTCTTTGTGTTGCAATGAAGGCTCTCATATGAGCCAATAATCTTGTCAACATTTCAATGTGTTGACCTTTTGGACTACCTAGTTACACTTTGTTCTTTCAATTCTATTTAATAAGATTACTAAGAAAAATAGAATAGTTTTAATGGTGGAGTTCCAAGTGCATTGCATCAGAGTTGGATATCTTTCTAGGAAGGTATCTTGAGCTCTCAACAAAAGCTTGTGGGGTCGGTGGTTGTGTATGGAATGAAAATTATCAGTATGGAAGGGGCAGTGTTTATCCTACCTTAGCAAGGTTATTTTAAAGAAATCCTTCCACCCTACTATCATTGTCCATCAATTGTTCCTATTCCTGATCCCCACATAGATACTATGAATAGGTATCATCCAGAAAATATAGGTGTTCATTAGCCAATTACTATATACAAGGTGACACAAAATAGGCGCCTCCTAAGGAAAATGTTATGAATAGGCTTGTGGTATGACCCTCTCCTCATAAAGTAGGACTCTCAGCCTCCTTGCAAATTGTTTTTCCACGTCTCATTTGCAGTTCATCCTGCATTCTACTTGTGTTTTATTTGTTTTTTTTGCTGGTTTAGTGAGGAAGGGCTCCCCTATCCGCGATAGGAATAGAACTCAAGATGTTACTTTGTGGCACTCCACCACCTTGACCACCTAGCCTCGAGCTGATTCTTGAGCAGATTGGTCTTTGATATAAGTCATATCTGCATGTCTTGATGCAGATGAAGATTATGTAACATACATACCACATATTACTATCTTAACTTTGTTTGTCCAAAAGAGAAACAAAGTACTTGCTCAAGTTTGTGGTTGAATGAATATGAAGGTATACCCCATTTTAGGCCATCATATATTTTAATCCGTATTCGCCCAATAATGTTTGTGTAGATGAATTCTAGTGGTTAGATGGCTCATTTACATTTTGTAAATCTTGGTAACATCTGATTTCTTTCTGATGATTATCTACTCCCAAATGTGGAGGGATGAAGTTCAATGTTTTTTTGTGTTTTGCGGATTAGGATTCGTGTAGTTGACTCCAATTAGTTGAGGAAAGAAACAGTACGACGGGGAGTATGTGGTATACAAGAGTAAAGTGGTCTAGCATATGAGAACCTACTCACAATGCATTAAACTTCAATTGCAAACTTGCTGCCATCACATTTTGTGAAAGTAATCATTGTCGACTGTGAAATGGAGTGTATGTATCTACATTGATGTGTGTTGTTAATCGGAACAATTTTTTTTTAATATGTTAACCATTAATTGGGGATAAAACCTTGGCAAACCACAAAAACGGTGCTTAAGGGGAGAAGTGAGTACAGAGATCAAAAACCTCTTTCAAAAAGTTACGAACAGGGGAAGCAACCTAAAGAAAGAGGCCCATCCAGAGTACATAAAGAACCAAAAGAAAGCAAGAAACAAAAAATCTAAGAAAAGAAAGCCATTTAGAATCCTTCCATTGCTGCTGCGTCTTTGGCGAGGGAATCAGCGACATGATTTCCTTCTCTCCAAGATTGCATCCATTCGATGAATATATTCCTGCAAAGGAAATGGATCCGGTTAACTGAGTGAGACAAATGCCAAGGTGGAGGAGAGGCAGGGTTTTGGGTCCAAAACAGAGTGTTCCTGGAGTCGCCCTCTATGGTAATAGAGGTTAAATTGAGGTTATGGATGAGAAGTTGAGCTTAAGCCTCTCCCGAGGGGGAGGTTTCCAGGGTGAAGACTTAAGAGGGGCGGGAACAGTTATGGCGAAGGACCGAAACCCAATCTTGGTGGAATGCTGAAGTCGGAATACCTTTGAAACGAGGGTGGTTAGAGACCCAGATGATCGTGGAAGAAAAGAGCTTGTTGAAGATTGTGAACCAAGGAGAGTGAACCCCTCTGAATATTTTGTTATTTTTTTCTATCCACAGTGCTCAAAGGACTGCAGGAACCGTGGTTTTCCACAATAAGATTGGCCAAGGGAAAGGCTACATAGAGGAAATAATAGAAGTGACTTCGGCCGGGAGAACCCATTCCACTTTGAAAAGCTGTAATATAGTAGCAACCCAAAGGTTGAAAGCATATGGGCAATGCAGAAAGAGGTGATCATTAGTTTCCTCTTCTACAAAACACAGAACACATCACTTTGAAAAGCTGTAATATAGTAGCACCCCAAAGGTTGAAAGCATACGGGCAATGCAGAAAGAGGTGATCATTAGTTTCCTCTTGTGCAAAACACAGAACACAACGATTAGGGAGCTGAAGGCCTCTTATCTATAACTGGTCGATAGTGAGAGCTCTCTGCGAGAGTGCCAGCCATATGGAGACCTTGAGTTTAGGGGGAACAAGCGTACCGGGCCTGAGCGACAGTTGAGATGGGAGCTAGGGGGAAGGTGGGAGGTAAAGTCAGAGCTTGGTAGAAAGAGGAAACTGAGAAATTAACTCCCGAGGAGGGGCTCCAAATTATGCAATCTTGTGCAGAAGGGGCCAAAAAACAGTCTTGCAGTTGAGCCGAGAGAGAGGCAAAAGTGCACAACTCTTGGTCGTTTTAAGTGTCTACTACAGATTGGGTTCCAAGAACGGGTTGCAAGCCTTCTAAGGATGTAAGTACTCCAAGGGCATCAAAATTTTCAGTTGGGGTTACCGATGTTCATAAGGTAATGGCCACAATTCATGGAGCACCCTCCCTTGGAGATGACCCCTGCATTTTGGGAGCATATCCACTTTGGATGTGCTCTTGAGTACATGGTGTCATGGATCGCAATCCACTAGCTTTTAACAAATTAGCTGACGTATGAAGAGGGTATACTTATTTTTATGAGTGATTGTGACATTCTTGTATCGTATCTATGATTTTACAGCATATGATCTTATTTGAAAGAGAAGGAATATTGTATTAGTATAATTTGGGGCACTTTGTTCGGCCATCAACCGTTTGTACCGAATAATAGAGTGAAATGAGCAACTATTATGCTGCTGTGGCTTATATAGATAGCAGGTATGAGCGACCCGAGCAGCACGAAAAACTGTATTGAATATTCATTTGCCATGAAAGAGAGGGCCTGCACTATAAATAAGGTTGAAAGTCGTTCATGTGTATCCTACTTGATACGTAAATTACCTCAAAAGTGGAATATGTCGAGGGTAAAACTTGAATTTTTAAAAGATCTCTCTTACCAAACATAGCTTCTAGATTACGAATAAAGCAACCGGTATTGGGTTAAATTGATTTTTTAAAAGGAATCACTGACCAATTAAGCAGGCATTAGTTCTGGTTCGGATGAGATTTGTATAAGAATAAGTTGTCGAACTTTATATTATTAAAGTAAGGCATGCTTGAAAACTACGTCGAAAGATGCTGATTCGATGTTAGAAAGGCTTATTAGGGCATGAAATTTTTTTCACCCCTAATTATGGAGTTTAAAAACTTCAAAAATGATGAAGATTGAGAGATCTACCATCTGGATGTACTATTTAGTGATTAAACTTTTTTTTTTTTTCCCCTCTATATACATACATTTTGAGATTGAGATGGTCAATTTGATGATTTTTAAGCATCGGAACAACCTTTTATGGTGCATTTTTGAGGTGTCTCTTATTTGAATAATATAAGGTTGACATTTTATATAAACTTTTCCCTGCTTGATATAGCTTGCAGTGAAGCCTCACATTAAAAAAATAATTCCGCATCTTAAAACCCAAACCGAAATTGTAGTTTTAGTGCCCAAAAACCCTATGATGGCTTGAGACGATTTATTTTTACGACAAGGTGGTCCGATTTGATAGGGTTGAGAGCATGTCTAAGTATTTCAATTTTAAGTTTTTTTTGTATATATACTGGATTGAGATGAAATTTGGGTGTCTATTTCTTTCAACCTCATGCACTTGTAACAAATTTACAAGAGTTAGTGAAAATTAAAACGACTCAAAGGTTCCTGAAAATTGATGAGTATTTTGATTGCTTTATTTTGTTTGAAGTACTTTTTATATTTTTATAGATGTGTCCCAATGAAGTATAAGCCCTCCAAATTGGTCATGATCCGAGATTAAAAAAAGAAGAGCATATGTCCTGCATTTTTAAAATGGAAAATGATCCAAAATATTGGAAACCACGATTTCTATTTTTTATTTTTAAAATGGAAAATGATCCAAAATATTGGAAACCACGATTTCTATTTTTGATAATTATACTCTTCCATTGGAGGTTTTTTTTTTGGAAGTGTGGAAGATCACATATTTTCTGAGAAACATGGTTTTTTTTTTTATATATATGCGTGGAAGATTACATTTCTCATTTTTGAGAAACGTGAACTTCCGTTTCACTACATATTCCTGGTTTTCACTCCAGGAATAACTACAACGTTCCACATATTTTGAGATTTGGTAGTCAAGTTTCTGTTTGTGAAATGCCTCCTAAGTGTAGTTAATTCCATTTTCTAAATCGATGTAATGCTACTAGGAGTCTAATGTCGAGGTTGATTGTCTTGCAAAAGGAGCACACCAATCTTCACTTGTGATTACTTCCTTTCAGTGAAATTGTTTGTATCTTGTAACTTGTTTTTTTTAATGAAAATTATTTGGTAATGTTCATAAAAAAGTTAAAAAATAGAGGGTTACCATGGAAACACCTATTTGGAATTAATTTATAAGGATGCCATGACAATTTGCTAAAGGCGGTTGGGGTTCACTGCTTAAAAACTCGGACCGAGTGGTCAAACCGCCCGCCAACTTGTCCGAATTGAACTGCTTGGTGCAAGAAAAAAAAGCAAAAAACCAAGGAAAGAAAGAAAGAAAGAAAAAATGTATACAAAATAAAAGTGTTCAAATGTTTAAACCAGGTTTAGGAACTTCAAATGTTCCTAAAACCATCAGTTTTAAATCAATATACCGATTGCAGTTTGACTGAGGCATGATGATTCGAACAGGCGGTTGTTTTTAATACTGGTTCCACATGAATCTGTTCATTGTTATACCCATCTTGGGCTCTTGAATAAAGGCCCTAAGAAAAACCAAAGTTGTGGTCTTCAATCTATAGCTCTCTAGCTGTTGAGAAACTCATGGTTCAGAGCAGGGGACACTAGCAGTCGGTGTTTTAATACGTGGCCCAAATTAGGGACCAAATTTCTCTATTCTCAAAGCAATGGCTCACTCTTAAGAAAACTTTGGGAGTCATTTCCATGAATCAATAAAACCCCTGGCTGTGAACCTTCCTTTTGCCATATCAAAAGCTACTCGTCCTGTGTCTCTCTCTCTGAGAAGATGGGTTTGGGGAGGGAATTGAGGATGTTTGGGTCTCGCCACTCCAGCCCTTCCCACCATTCTCTCCCATGAACGCTAATTTTTTGTAGCCTTTGTGCAGTGCCAACAGCAAAGGGCAGTTTCTTTAACTCCAGACATTCACCTATCTCCAAATACTCGAGCGATGACCATTTCAATACCCTGTTGCATAAGGTCGTCAGCTTCGGAAGGCCACCAAAACGCAAGCATCTCAACTGTGGGAACACATCATCATCCCCTTCAACCACCTCCTCAATTATCATCTCCATTTCCTCGCAGTTCCAAACTTCCACAGTTTCCAGATTTTTTAGCAGCCTTGTCATGCCTTTTGGGAGGAGCACTTGTAATCTTTGACAACTCATTACATCTATTTTCAGTAGGTTACTAAAGCATCCTTGCGGTGGATTCCCAACAAAAAATCTCTCCAACCGCTGCAAGGACCTTAGTCCCAAGTTCTGTAGGTTAGCAAAGCATCTCCCAACACATGTCCTCTCCAACCCGGGTAGGTTTTCTAGCAACGACGCCTCTGAGCTCTGGAATTCGACCATTGCACCCTCCAATTCTGCACATTCTTCCATCCAAATGTCGTTTAGATTTTGTGCACCGCAGACTCCAAAAGGGAGCTTATTTAACTTTGGGCATCTATCAATAGTCAAGTGTTTGAGCGATGGCCAAATCAAGGCACGGTCACATATCGTGGTAAGTTTAGGTAGTTCCCATAGATAAACTTTATGGAGATTTGGGAAAGCATCTGCAGGCACTTGCTCACCTTCTTCTGCTATTATCTTCTCCAATTTGTCACAGTCCAAGACCTCTAAGTACTCCAAACGTTTGAGCAGCTGCGGCATGCCATTTGTGAAGAGCACCCGTAAACTTGGGCAGCATTCTATTTCCATTCTCTTTAGGCTAGCAAAGCATCCTTGCGGCAACTCCCCGGTGCATATTTTATTCAGCATAGGCAAGTAATGGAGGTTCAGCTTTTCCAACCTGTGGAATGCGCTTTCTCTAGCCTCCTCTATAACCACCACACTCTTCAATTCCCCACATGCTTTCACTCTAAGATGTTCAAGAAATTCTGAGCAACAAGTGGAAACATGTTTGAGATTCTTGCAATTCTCAAAAGACAGATATCTTGTGCTCCGGGATTCAGCAAGGGCGATTAAGCCATCATTTGTGTTGGTACAACGGATTAATCTCAAAGAGTGGATGCTCGTAGATAACCGCTCGAGCCAACTCCAAGAGCTCACGTCTTGAATGGTAATTTCAAGAGTGGTTAAGCGGGTCAAGCTCGTCAATTCTATCACATTCGCTCTAAGAGGGGTCTCATCAGTGTGCAATCTCAACCTGCTACCCTCCATTAACAACTCCTCCAGATTAAGTAAACCGGAGAATACCCCAGAAGGGATTCTCTCAAGGCTAGCTGTCCAATTTAGATTGAGGTGCCTTAGATTGACCAACTTCCCCAGACCTATAGGGAGCTCTTTGATCCGATCACAGCCTGATAGGTTCAGCAGTTGGAGTTTATTGAGCTCTCCAATTGTTGCAGGCAACTCTTTTAGGTTTCTGCAGAGTCTCAAATGAAGAACACGGAGGCTTGCTAATTGGGAACAAGGGAGGGATGTGATCTTGGTCTCGCTTAGATCAAACACGGAAAGAGCTTTCATGCATTCAGACAAGTTTGTCGGAATGGCATCTAGATATCGATTCTGGTTGAGGAGCAATGTAACAAGTTGTCGACATTGTGGCAACTCTGGGAGTTGTCGAAGATTGTTACACATCAGTGAAATTCTAGATGCTTCTTTCCATTCCTCAGCTGTGATTAACTCCTCCCTTAGACCAACCCGTGAGCGCACTATGTGCTTCGGACCGTGTCCGGACCCGGTAGAAGTGATCCATATTGCCAATTCCCGCATCACATCATGCACTTTCACAGAGTTTTCATAATCACCATTTTGTAGCATACATGCGATTTTTAGGCTTCCAACTAATGTATGCCCCTTATTTCGTGCGGCCCTAATATTACCTAGGCTATCTATGAATCCTTCTCCTATGCAGTAGCATGTTATTTGATCTTCACGTATAGAATGATCTTCGGGGAACAGAGCGCAATACAGGAACAATGATCTAGCATCTTCGTCATCTAGTCTGTCATAACTGAATTTCAAAGGAATGAATACATCTCGAATCATACCTTGGAGACGCGAGGCAGAATGCTCCAATTCACGTGCAGCATCCTCCCACTCCTGCACCGTGTGTCGATTCGCCATAGCCCGTGCCAGAGTAATGATTGCGAGGGGTAAACCATCGCATTTTTTGATGACAGTTTTTGCAATTGGTTCTATCAACGGATCAGCAATGCTCGGGCTTGTTTTTTTTTGGAAAAGATTCCATGCTTCCTCCTCAACAAGTTTTCTCACATGTATTTTTTGGTCAGCTTCCATACTGGTACACACATTCAGATTTCTTGTGGTCAAGAGAACCTTACACCCGCCCTCATTGTTTACTAAAGGAATCCCTAGGTCTCCAAGTACCAAAGGTTCCCAAACATCATCCAGAATTATCAGTGCCTGCTTCTTCCTCAAAATGCCCAACAAGGTGTCTCTCACCACCTCTATATTATCCTCTTGTAAAGTTTGGGGCAATTTACTTTGTAAACTGTGGCCCAATTTACTTACAATCATCTTCTGGATACTCAATGAAGTTAGATTCTCGGACACCTTAATCCAAATCACAGTATCGAAAAGCGATTGTGAAGACAACTGATTGTATACCTTTTTGGCAAGAGTCGTCTTCCCAATGCCTCCCATACCATACACTCCAACGACCTTGACCTCCTCATCGTTCATGCAGTCAAGAAGCTGTTGAAGGGTGGATAGAGTGGTGGGCTGGTCATCGATGGGGGGCACGCCTTCGAAGACCACCGCACTCTCAGGCGGTGGAGTGGTTGCCAACTTCTCAAAGGTTGCTTGGTACCTGTGATCGACCTCTATCCTGAGCTTCACCGCTCTCTTGCCGAGTCTATAGCGCGACCAACAATTCGCTCTTAGACAGCTCTTTCCTTGTTCATACTCTTCTTTTATAACTCGAGCTTTGGCTTCAATTCTACGGACTGCTTCCAACCATTCAGTTAATTGTGCTGTTGGGACCTTTCCAACCCTGATAGCTTCTTCGGCTTCTCTTTGTTTGTCATCCCTCCTGCTCATCAGCTCGTCCGTGGCCCTCATAAGCACCTCCAAATTCTCTCTAAGCTTAGCGAAGTAAGTGATCTGATGAGCAAGGGGATCGCATACATATTTGCTGGCAACCTCCACAACTGGACCAATCATAGCCATTGAGGGAGACAAACCAAATGCTTTGGGCCTGGTTTCTGGAAAATTGAAGGGGGAAGGAGATGGACAAAGTTGCTTTTCCCTTAAATGCATGGTTGATGTGTCTCATCATCATGTATCGTGGCTGCTGTTTTATTGTAATTACTTTCCAAGCAAACCTTGATTTTTGTATTTGCCAGCCTCGGTTCTTCATATTTTTGCTCTCCCCCTCACAAGGGCCGTAAAATATTTTGGAAAAATTTAAAAAAACCTCAAGACTAAGAATGATAAAGTGTGTTTAATATTAAATGTTGAATACTCTGGCTGAATTTCATACTTTTGCAAACCCCTGACTATTGAAAGTCTAAACACCTGCCAAGTACTCTGGTAATAGTAAGACGGTCAATTTGCCCTTCAAATTCGACCTATACAGTTGAAAAGTACCCTTAGCGAAAATTTTGGGGTTTCATATTTTGATTTGGGATTTGCATTATGTTTTTGTTTTTACTCTAAAATCAAGTGAGGTTTGCATAAGGCACACGTCTGAAATTGCTTTGAGAAATATTTATTTGACAATCTTAATAGATGTTTGGAGATTAGGTTTAGGTGTTAGCAACCTCATGATGTCTTGAAAATTTATTTTTATCCATACGAAATTTCAGATTTTCTAAAGGAAATAGTTTATAAACAATCAAATCAATGTGCACTATGAAAAAATCACTAGAAGAGATTGTCTCAATGCCCAAAAATCCTCAAATTGATCATTTCGACCACAAGACGTTTGAACATGAGAAAAATGAACTTAAGTCTTGGAAATGGTTCATCTTGTAATGCATTTTTGGACCGTCAATTCTCAAGATGATCAAATGTTCATATATCTGCTCGATTTACACTATTTTTGAAGTTTTAAATTTCATATTTAGAGATGAAAATAAATTTTCAGCCATCACAAAGATTCCTGGTACTAAAATAGCATCTTTTGACACTATTTCAAGATCCGCGTTACTTTGATTGGTTAAAACCCTCGAGCGCAAAGGCTTTGGCTAAACCAACCAAGAGCAACTATAAACTCCTCACATGATCGCTTTTATAATAGGTCAATAGGATAATGACCAATATGGAAAGAGTATCTCACGCCTTCTAAAGATATGACTGATCTTTCTCTCTTTTTAAGTAAAAAATAAGAGAAAATACTACCCATATCAATCGCGTGAGACATCTCATATTTTATGGGATCATGACGTGGTCAAGAAGTCATGTTTTCATTTTTTCAAAACTGCCCTTTTAGAAAGACGATTTCCATTGGTGTCCCTACCTCATGGGATGGGACGCCCAACAATCACTCACTCCAATCTCAGGAGGGAGATTTTCCGATTTCCCTTTACAAATCAACCAGGTGTTCAAATGGTATCCATGTCAGTCATATTTCTCTATGACTATTGCTTGTATTTAGCCAATGTCATACTCTTGTCAGTATGGATTTTTCCTAGTTGTAACAATTTCTCACCCTTTTGCAGCCTGGACTGTCATACAACAACTCCCTTTACAAAAGCAATCAAGTATCTCGAGATTGACTTCCTGAAGTCTAGTTCTCCAATGATGTCTTCATTTGTGTACTCATGTAACACATGTTTTCTTTCCCCAAAACTCAAACACACTTTGGATGTTCCTCTGAGATACCTAAATATCCTCGTTGCAAAGATTAATGATGAATCTGCTCACCATGCTTCTATTGCATGTGATTCCTACAGCCAACCCATAGGGAACTTTTTGTATTTCTTCTTTCTTACTCTTGAATGGAAGGATCTTCCTGGCACTTAAATCCCATGCCTTCTTGCCTCTCAACAACTTTGCCAAGTCATAGGTGTGATTCTTATGCAATGATATGTCTCATCTTGCATAGCTTTAACCCCACATCTTTGTGTTTGTCGGCCTGAACTTCCTAGTAGATTTCTGGTCCACGCCTTCAGTGTATAGGACATACTCTGATGCGGGGTAATTGATAGAGAGTTTATGTCCCCTAGATGACCTTTTCAGTTCAATTGTAGGTGACTCTTCTTGAACAGGTTGCTCCTCATCAACTAGAACTGGCATGTCAACTCTTTGGACCCATCATCTTGTTTCACTTCTCCCCCGTCTTCATTTATTGTGGAGGAACCATGATCAGTTCTGAGCCATTGAAGATTTATGTGGTTTTGATATCTTTAATAGTAAGGTATTCCTAAAAAACCACACCCATTATCTTGATCTTCTTCCTGTATTCAAGATTGCACGACTTATAACTGAACTCTTCATCTGAGTACCTTTAGAAGATGCAAGGAGTGTTTTTCATTCACCTTGGATCTTTGTTCTTTGGGCAGGTACACCAATGCCTCAAACACCATCAAGTATTCCACTCCATAAAACAAAGCTGGTCTCATAGCTGTCCTATAGAGCATGCCCAAACATGCTTTACGAGCGGAAATTAGAATTGTTGTAAGGCAATACATTTCGCTTTCAGATTTGGCTGAAAGCCGAATTCGTGTCGGGAAACTCTCAAGGGAATCCGATCCTTGCTTTGATGGTTATGCGCTTTCTTAGAGGTCCATATATTTCATTTATTGCTATAGAAGCATGGGTGTCATTTTAGCCGGTGGAAAGATTTTTTAATATTATTTGGGTAGTTTAGTAGGGATGGGTCTCTCAAGCTAGTGCAAAAGTCAGTTGGGAGACCCCTTGTTTGCAGAGGTGTCTTCTTCATGTCACAATGGTAACAACCCTAGGTAAGTAGGCACTAAAGACCGAGACCGTGTTTTGCAAATAATTTGCGCAGATTACACTAGTGTTATAAAACCATACGGGCCGTTGGATCCGCGGGTCTATTTCTAATGTTCCACTGGTAGTATCACTTACGGGTTTCCTCCAATCAAAATGTTTGCCACTTGATTTTTAAAAAGCTAAATATATTCTATTCCTTTGATAGTAGAATTTACATTTACTCCCTCGGATAAAACCTTACTTAGAATTATTTTTGGGGATGTAATCTCTTTAACCCATGTATTATCTTCAATAAAAAGGAATTCCTAATTGTATTATCTATACACTTAAAAAATACTAATGTCTCAAGCCTGAATTGAGAGCTTCCAATTTTTAGATGGTGACCTCTAGGCTTTAGAAAACTCAAATTTCAACTTTTTTTAAAAAAATGATTATTTGGCAGTTGGTTTTCAAAATTTCAAATTGAAAAAATCCTCCCAAATAGATATTCTAAGTAAAATACTCGTGAAGCACACATGCTAAAAAAAATAAGGAAAAATGAGTTACCTAGAGATCTTAATAACTCTAATATTTTATTCGAAAACATAGATGTGGTGACGTTAGCTATCACTGAACCTAAAACGATCAAACAAACAATGGTTTATAGAAGTGGTTTAAAAAATGAATCGGTGCCCCGGATTGGGCACCCCAAACACCTATTCGGATCGATGAATCAACGATCCGGATCAGGAATGGATAGAATCGGTCGGATTAAACCTTTAAAAAAATCTAAAAAAATTATTAAAATTCATTATAAATATTCTTTTTTAGGAATCCAATAAGAAATAAGGGTACTACACTATTAACTTTCATTTTTTTTATCAATATGTGAATATTGGGATGTTTTTTCCTATATAAACTTATGTTAACAATTAAATTTACATCACACAAGAGAAAAATCATAGAATTATCATGTATAAAGAATATAATCATACGTGGACTAAAATAGAGAATGGATTAAATCGATTAAAAACTAGCCACCAAAATCATGAATTGAAAAGAATTTCCTAATCCATTAAAAAAAAAACAAATTATTATAATCTAACTAATATTGATCCAAAATTATTACAACCTAACTAACTATAATCTTATATACTAAAATTGAAATTGTTGGTTTACATTTTATAATTATTTTACAATATAAATAATAATAAATTCAAAATATATTATAATATCATCTAATTTAAAATATATTATTCACAACTGTAAAAAAAAGAAGTAAATTACATAATTTATACTGCAAATAAATTAATAAATAAATATAAGATTTAATTATCCATGTAGAAATTATTAGAATGTGTACCAATTTTCAAAAATCTAATTTTTTAGGTTTCAAAAATCAAATTTTTTAAGGATTTTAAGATAAATGCTGTTCAAATGCATGCTTAAAAAGCATGATGCTTGTTGTATTATTTTTTATTTATTTTTTGACAATATATATTTATTGTATTACCTTTCACTATAAACATTCCGTGGTGAATGGGCGATTTTTTAAACACCGGCTGCTTCAATGTGTGCTTTGAGTGACACATTTTTTAAACACTGGTTCATCTAAATTATTGACTGTTTCAAAGTGTGCTTTGAAATTATTGACTGTTTCAATGTGTGCTGTGAATGAGACATTTTTTAAACACTGGTTCACCTAAATTTTGGACTGTTTCAATGTGTGCTTTGAGTGACACACATTAAATGACTGTGACCAATAATGGTTCGTCGAAATTATTGACCGAATGAATGTGACAAATAATGGTTCATATAAATTATTGATTGTTTCAATGTGCGCTTTGAATGCTACACGTCTCAGTCGTATTTACTACGAATAATTCCTCTTTTACTTTTCCTTTACCGCATTCTCTTGTAACTCAACAAGTGGTTGTTTGGTCCTTCTCTCTTCACTTGTTTGCCATCTCATTTATTTCGAATTTTCTTTATTTCTCCTGTCTGTGCCTTCAATTGTTTCCAACCTCCAAAAAGGAGACGTGTATCTTTTGCTTTTTGCGGTTTATTAGGGGTCATTTCAAACTGCACAAAGGTACAAATGGGATTGCCCTTTTAGATCTCAAAGCCAATTTTGAGATTCATCGACTAATTTCATTGGATTGGTTCATATTTATAGTGGGCGGTCGAAAAGAGAGAATAATGGGTCTACAATCCTACAGAAAGTCTTACTTATATTCAATGATACATACATAAATAAGTTTCCAACATTGCAATGCTTTTCAGAAGACAGAGAGAGAGAAACAATTTGGTTTTGGATATATATATATATATATATAGCGATGGTCAGATGATCAACCCATACGTAAATGTCCAATGTCCTCTAGAATGAAGGTAATATATGACTACAGCAATCGAGGGCACCTTGCATATATAGATGAACTCTCAGAGGCTCATTCCAGAATTGGTTATACAGTGTCTCAAACATCAGCCATGAGGAAATTTTCAGAAAGAGATATCTGCATAACAGATATCACCTATTCAATCTTTTTTCGATAAAACACAGGAATGTTTATAGTGAAATGAGCAAAAGAACTATGAAGGAACGATGTGCATTTACCTTTTCGCTGAGTTTGAATGGGGGTAAACCCCTGTATGGCAGTCTAGTCCGGTTTTGATAACTATGGCTTAGAGCCATCACATCAAGCACCTCACAGAGGTTAACGCTATTGACTTGTAATTTTTTTCAATGGCCCAATGCAAAAAGAAATTGAACCCAAGTATCCTTCACCAAACTACCGGAAAAACTAAACCTTATTTACAAAGGAAGTGCTCTCGCATATCACTAGAAATATACTTGAGAAAAAAAATTAAAAAGAATATTGTGTTGTTCTTACTGTAAAAGATTGAGCATCTTTCAGTGTTGGCATCTGCTGCATTTTTTGCTTCAAGAGATCCTGCGAGGAGTAATTCATGTTCTCGATCAGCACGAACCTGCAAAATGAATGACTAACTATGAAATTTTGAACCACTGTTATAATGGCTTTAAATAGAGGACGCTAGTCGAAATGCGCAACCAAGCATCAGATGAGTGACATCCATTGAAACATTAACAGAATAGAAGTATATGGAGCTCTAATATAGTGGAAAAGTGGAGCAGGATTCATGTATAACTCCAAATAGTTGGGATAAAGCTCCGATGGAACTCTAAACCAATGGCTGGATATTCACTGTAGCCGAACGATTGTCGTTGTCCAAATCATCCAATCGGCAATAACTGCCATGACCACCACACACGTAATATAGCCCTATGGATCACAATATACCTTCTTAATAAGATTTTTTTGTTGATCAGGTGTCTCCTCTGAAGAAGCCTGAAATACGCTCCCGAACATCTACTCCCTCGGCTAGGAGATCTACCTGGGAGGATTTTTCAATTTGAAATTCTGGGAACCCCCTAAGAATTACTAAATTATTATTTTCACAAAAAAGTGAATTTTGAGTTTCCTAAATTTATATTTTTACCCTCTTAAAATTGGACGGTCTCTATTCAATTTTGAGGACCTTTTTTTCTGGACATGCAAGTTTTGTTGAGGTTAATCCAGGGGTTGAAGAGGTTACGTACACAAAATTTGGGATCCTAATATTAATCCTCGACAAAATTTTACCCAAGGGAGTAAATATACTTTCACGGGAGTACAATTTCTTTTGGCTTGCTAAACACCATAAATTAACGTGAAAAGATCTACCATTATACACTTACTCCCTTGGATAAAAGAGTTACTTGTAAGGATTTTTATCAATCTGAAATTTTGGGATTTTTTTAACCCAAACCCCCAAAATTGTCAGGATTTTGTGTTCCTAAACATGATCGTCAAAATTGGATGGTCTTTGTTTAATGTCAGGATGATGTATTTTTTGGAAGCCTATAACTATTTTTTTGGGGGAGGGATGGAGTGCGCAGTTTGGGAGCTTGAGACACATGGTGTATTTTCAGTCAAATCTGCATCTAAGTTGTTATTCATGATCGAGTATGATGGAATCAACCTTTACTTAGAAAGATATGGAAATGGAGAATTCCCCATAAGGTGCTAGATTTTATTTGGATGCTAGCCCTAAACAAAATTTTAACAAATGATAACCTTTGTAAAAGAGGAAAGATCATTGTTAATATGTGCTTATTTTGTAAAAGTGATGAAGAGAATGCTAACCATTTCTTTTTGCACTGCTCCTACTCAGTTAATATGGTCATGGGTGAGGCAAAAGGTTGGGCTGTAATGCCCTTTACCTGATTTTTTGTTTCTTATGGTGCTACAGTTGAAGTTATGTCGGTTCCGAAGATTGGAGGAATGTTGTAGGATATATTTAAAAGTACGAGTCATAGTTAGAAAGGAATCGAAGGACCTTTGATGGGGTCATCATTAGTAATCCAAGAAGGGAAGGGCAGGGCAGGGCAGGGAGGTATATGTAGGGATAGTAAAGGTAATGTTTTATTTTGCTTTGCTGCACCTTGTGGAGAGGCTACAACAAAACAAATAGGGGGCAGCAAGGGTTAAAGGCTGGGAAGGTGAGAAATCAGGGGAAATGCTTGATTATAGAAGGAGTCTATCAATGTTATTAATTGGTGTAGTGGTGTCTCTAGACACTGATGGCCTGTTTGATTTTTTGTGGCTGAAAATTTGGGACATATTTAACCTGTCTACAGGGAAGTGAACCCAATTGCTGATCACTTTGGCTAAGAAAGGAGTGTTTCTTGGGATTTTGTCTATTTTTTCTTCTTTGTTTTAGATTTATCATTGTAATAGGCCCAAAGATTTTATACTAATATTCAGTACTCTTGTCATACTTACTTCTTTTTTTTTTTTTTGGTATTTGGTCGTAGATTGAAGTAGTTAAATTCCACTAAAATTTGGGTCCCTAAAAAATTCATGTATCGGTTTTACTTAAGGGAGCAAATTGACAAAATGCGCTTGCTGGACTTTTGGCATTGTTAAAATTAAGTGAAGCATTAGCATACATACTTCCATCACAATTAAGCATCAAATCCGCTTTGAGGCTATGTATATCATTCATCATAAACCCCGCACAACAACCTAAAGTATTTGGTAAGTACATGACACATTTTAAGAAATCAGAACTTCAGCAATTAAGCATCAAGGCTTTCAGACTTTCTGTATAATCTAGTAACCCTTTTCCTATACAGTAGTGATGAATACTTGTATCGAGGAGTCTTTAGGGAAATACAAGAAGATAGACCTAAGGTCTGCATCTAAGCAATCATAGCTGAACTTTAAGACACGTAATGTATTATCCATACCTGGGAGACTTGCAGCTGAGGGGTTCAATATTCGTAGGGCATGGCATCTTCCCGACTCTCCTTGCATGCCATAGCCCGAGCAAGAGCAAGAGCAAGAGTGGGCAATCCCCCCCACTTTTTAATAACCTTTCTAGCCAGGGGATTGAGAAGAAATATGAGGACCGGCCTTGTCAAGGAATAAATTCCAAGCCTCTTCCTTTGATAGTGTTTTTACTTCAACTGTGCACTCACCATAACAATCTTACGACCATCCTTCCTTCTTTTGTGGTCGAGGAATTCCGATTTCTTTGAGATCCAATCTCTTCCACATGTCATCCAATATTAGTAGGTACTTCTTAGTCCAATAATTTCTGTTTTTTATCTTCGTCCAAATTCAAATGCAAGCACCTTAAAATTTGGATGTTCGGATATCGTGACCATTATCACAACCTCAAAATGAGGGATCGGGCTGTGGTTTGATGATCCTCATATGGTTGTGGTTCTAACTCTATTGCAGGCAGGCTCCGGAGGTGGAGTTGTTGCTAACCTATCAAAGTTTCTTCCACACAAGCGGTCGGCCTCTTTCCTGAGCTTGGCTGCTCTCTTGCCGAGTCTATAACGTGACCAACAATTTGTACACACCCCGCTTAGGCACGTCCTTCCTTGTTCATACTCATCTTTTATTCTTTTTGCTTTTTCATCAATTTCAAACACTGCTTTTATCCATTGCTTTATTTCTTCAGTGAGGATCTTTTTAGCACTCATTGCCGCTTCTAACTCCCTCCATATCTCATCTCTCCGGCTACCCACCTCATCTGTTGCTCTTCTTAGGTTCTCTACATTCCTTTTGAGTAGTACCAAGTATCGAATCTGCCCACAGATGGGATCACATACCCATTTTAGAGAGAGGCATTTTGAAAGGAAAAATTCAAGCTGGTAATAAGAGAAGACGGAAGATTGGGAAGCAAAATTTGCAAGGGAAGAGTTTTCAATTTTACAACTGAGAGAGAGAGAGAGAGAGAAAGAATTTTGATGGACTCAAGAGAGAGAGAAGAGCAGGTGGACAGTTTGTTAGCAAGGAGATGAGAATGATATTTTTGCACTCTCACAGGGCGCGGCTAAAAATGGAGACTCCTACATTTACTTATGTGTTTGTGTGTGTGTGAGAGAGAGAGAGAGAGAGTTTTGATGGACTCAAGAGAGAGAGAAAGAGCAGGTGGACAGTTTGTTAGAAAGGAGATGAGAATGATTTTTTTTTTGCGCTCTCAAAAGGCGACTACAAATGGAAACTCCTACATTTACTTATCAAGGGGTGGTGTGGTTTATATAAGGTGTTAACTTTAGATGGCCAAAGGAAGGTGCACATCTAAATATATCTAATTTTTTGCGTCAAAAAGCTTTATGATGGCTTATTTATCAAATAAAAACAAAATAAAAAAAAATAAAAAAACAAAACAAAACAAAACGAATTTCAAGTACTTGAAATAAGTAACATGTTTTTGGACCGCCTCATGATGAAAATACATTTCCCTCAGGGGACAAAAAACAGCTTTATAATGGTTTAGAAATGTATTTTCGTCATGAGGCGGTCGAGAAACATATTACGCATTTTTAGGACTTCAAATTTTTTATTTTTTTGTTTTTTCATATCATACATAAATTGAAATATTTGTAAAGCAGAACAACAGTTTTTGGCGGATTTTGATGTGCAACTCACTTCCATTGTATAGGGTTAACACCTCATTTAAAGTTTTGCGTTTATTGACTAGTCTTGATATCACCATATTCTTAAAGTAATATTGGGCTGACATATTTTGAAAAAGTATATTTTTTGGAAGGGAGGACATCTTTTCTTTTAATTTTGGAGCAGGTAACTCCACTCATAAATTTACATGGAAAATTACAAAATACCCTTCAAAATGGACTTTTTTTACGCATTTTACTTTACCCAACTTTTCCTAGCAAATACCCCAAAGAATTTTTTTTTACAAAAATACCTTTCCTTCATATAACAAATTATTTTCATTGTTTTTTTTTACGAAAATACCCTTCATTCGTCTAACAAATTATTTTCGTTGGAGGGGGCGGTCAGGCATTTTGAATAGGCGGTCCAGTTATTATTTTTGCTGGAATGGTTTGTCTGGCATTTCATGGTGGCTATCCAGCATTTCAGGTGGCGGTTTAGCGATTATTTTTTGCTGGAATGGTCTGTCCAGCGTTTTCAAGTTGCGGTCCGGCATTTTGAAGGGGCAGTCCGGCATTTTGAAGTAGCGCCCCGACGTATTGAAGTGAGCAGTCTGGCGTTGTAGAAGTGCGGTCCGGCGCTTCCTTTTATTGGAATCCGAAAATGATTTGTTACATGAGGGAAGCGTATTTTCGTCAAAAAAAAAAAAATCTTTTTGTATGAGGGGATCCGAAAATGATTTGTTGCATGAGGGAAGGGTATTTTTGTCAAAAAAAATTATCTTTTTGTATAAGGGTATTTGCTAGGTATTTACTAGGAAACATTAGTTGTTATGGGAAGTTGCTAGGAAAAGTCGGTGGGATAAAGTGTATAAAATGTCCATTTTGAGGGGGTTCGCAATTTTCCCTAATTTATATTAGAATGAATTAAAAATGACTTCGATTAAGTCAAAAATAGAAGTTACTTAAAAATATTTGAAAGGGAGAGCCCATGACATCTTTTCTTTTAATTTTGGGGCAGGTAACTCTCTACCCATTAATTTACATAAGAAATAATTAAAAAAATTTATATAAAGTTGCAACCTTAAAATGTAGAATTATAGATGCACCTCAAAAGTCCAACGGAAAGGTCGTTTTAATATTGAAAAGCCTTCTAATTGATCATCTCGACAAAGAGGTGTATGAATATGAAAAAAAAAAAAAGGATTTTGAGTCCCAAAAATAGTGCATCTTGCAACACATTATCTAGACCATCCAATTTTAAGATTTTCATATGTTTATAGATCTACTTGGTTTTAACTATTTTTGAAGTTTAAAATTTTATAATTAGATATAAAAATAGATTTTGAGATAATCCTAAAAAAAATTTACATCAAATTCCATGTTATGATAAATTTGGATGTGCGCCTTAATTGGATTGTTTAAGGTTGCTACCTTATAGAAACCACACCCTAACTCAAAAATTAAAGTCACTTAAAATTTTTTGAAAGGGAGAGACCGCTGCATATCTTTTCTTTTAATTTTGGAGCAGGTAACTCTACCCATTAATTTATATAAGACGTAATTAAAAATGACTTTGATTAAGTAAAAAATAGAAGTCACCTAAAAAAGAAGAAAATTATACCGAGCTACCACTTAAAAAAAAACTGTTAAGTATACGAACAAGATGCTCCGCGTCGTCTTCACCGTCTCTTCTGAGCATGAAAGAGTCAAGATTTCCATGCTCAGTCACAGAGATATATATTATCAAAAAGAAACGAATGGGTATCAAGAAATGGGCAGAGGCGTTTGCACTCTTATCAGCTCTCAACTGTGGGCTCCTTTGGTTGGGCTAACCATTCAAAAATCGTCGGTCCGACTTGGGATGATGTGGGAATCAATCGGAGGCTGGCAAATCCTTGGAACTGCATGTCATCTCATTTCTATTTTTTTTTTTCTTTTTAAGAATTACTTTTTTCTCGTTGAATATAGATCGGTTCGGCTCAGGAATTGCCCTAATCAGATAAGGAGATATGGAATAGGGTCTGACCTAGTCGGAGCAGCCTGGATGCTGATTTTTTGGATCAACAGTCTAAACTTCACCCCAACAGATCATGCATAGCAAATGCATTGATACCTGACATCTCTAACAGAGGAGAGAGGCTACATCACCACTTATTTTTTTTACTTTTATTTTTTATTTTTTCTACAAGTAACTATTTCTTTTATCTTTTATAATTTTCAAGTGGGGACTAGGGAAGCAAGGCACCGGTGGGTGTATGATGTTCTACTTGTACGTTTCCAAAATTCGAAAAGGATATCAACTACCTAAAACAAACCAATTTGCAAGAAAAAAAATATATATATATATATATCTTTTTTTTCTTTTTAAGAATTAAATTTTTCTCGTTGAATATAGACCGGTTTGGCTCAAGAATTGCTCTAGTCAGATAAGGAGATATGGAATGGGGTCTGACCTAGTCGAAGCAGCCGGATGCTGATTTTTGGATCAACAGTCTAAAACTTTACCCCAACAGGTAATGCTTAGCATATGGAGTGATACTTGACATCTCTAACAGAGGAGAGAGGCTACATCACCATTTATTTTATTTTATTTTTTATTTTTTATTTTTTTTTTACAAGTAATTATTTCTTTTATCTTTTATAATTTTTAAGAACTATTTATTTTATTTTTTATTTTTATTTTTACAAGTAACTATTTCTTTTATCTTTTATAATTTTCAGGTAGGGACTGGAGAAGCAAGACACCGGTGGGTGTATGATGCTTTACCTGTACGTCTCCAACATTCGAAAAGGATATCAACTACCAAAAACAAACCAATTTGCAAGAAAAAAAATGATTAAAACCAACATCATACTATCTCCCTGGAGAAATATGTAATTGATAATAAAAGAAAGAATTTATGAATAGGCATAAAAGCATTAGGTTGACTAGTTTTGTAATGTATGTTATTGACCTCTTCTCCATCCTAACTTAGAAAAATGTCGAGTTTAATAAGCCGGGCAAGGTAAGAAACATTGTAAATTAGATATATATTTTTAGAGAACGGGTCTCTGCATCGGTGGTTAAGAGGCGAGGCAGGTACCTCAACATAACATCCTAAGCTCCATTCTCAAGTTATAAAACTCCCCAAAAATGGACATAACATCCTAGGCTCCGCTCCCATAGACTAATGCTCGTTATTTCTAAAATAATAGATATAACACCGTTATAAAAGGTTTATCTAATAAATAATTGCAATATAACAAAGGAAAATTGTTTTATGTGGGCTGGACCGCATTTCTACAATATGCGGTCCAGAGGTATAAAGCATTCATCTTAATAGACATGCGGTCTAGAGGTATAAAGCTTCCATCATGAAGATGAATGCAAATAGGTGATTCATAAAAAAACAAGTGTAACTAACAGTCCAAATGTTTTTTTAATATAGTTATTATTTTTAGTTTTTATTTTTTATTTTTATTTTCATATTCATGAGCTCCATGTTAAAGATTATATTTTCTCTAAAAAGTATGATCAAATTATGTTTAAAAAGTATATTTATTGCCAAGCCCGCATTTCTACAATATGCGAGCTAGCCGCACAAAAAACCATGTCCGATAACAAATAGTAATTGCAATAAAGTAAAATATGTAATTCCAATATGTTTCTTCCTTTTGGTGATTTAAATTTCATGTTTAATTTTTTTCAATCAGATTTCAGATCGGGTAGTTGTGAGTTTTCATTGACTAAGAGCAAAGTTTATAATTACGAGTAAAAATATATTTTTAGGTCATCCTAAGAGTTTCTTACAACAAAATTGTGCATCTTTTAGTAAGATTTAGAGGTTTACTTTAATTTGATTGTTTAAAATTGCCAAACAACATATTTTTTGCCACCTTATAGTTACAAAAATGTGGTGTTTGGCAATACTCGTTGGCTTATTGGTCACGGAGATGAGATTTTTTTTTCTGGTTCAATAAGTAGCACAGGGATTAGGCTCTATACTTACTCTTTCTAGAACTCTTTATAAGAGTAAGATGTCCGGCAGTAAAAATTTCAAATTTATTCTCATGCTCACCGTCAAGTGCTGCTATAATAGATTATCGAACCTAATTATTTCCTCAGCATTTATTAACTATCATTCAGGATGTTTACATCTTGCCTTAAGGTAAAAGATGGGATTATATGGGAAAGTGAAAGTTACGATGTTTTTTCTGTTAAATCTGCTTGTAGACTTCTATCCAATGATCGTCTAGAGACTATCTACATGCGATCTGGAAATTGAAAGTTGGACTCTGTGATAAAGCACAATATATATATATATTTTTATTTTTATTTTCTTTCACCGGCAAGATCACTTACAATGTCCAATTACAAAAAAAATTATTCTTGACATAAATAAATAAATAAAATGGTTATCTTTTGCTACCACTTAAATACAACTCATTTATTCAATAAATAAAAACTTATCATGTTGTTTTATGATAATACAAGAACACAACAAAAATAATAAAATAAAGTAAGTAAAGTTGTCAGAGATTACTTCAACCGGACTTAATACACCCGACACCGATTCTCCTTTTTCCAATGGTGCTCGGGATCAATGATCGATATCGATTCTATTAAGTATGGCTAAACCCTCCAAAAGCACATGGATTTTATCTTAAACCAAAGTGCTAAATCCTCAATGTTTTAGCCTACCTTACGTGTGGGGCTAATCCTTTAGAGAGATGAGAGGCCTAAGCAGGGCGTGCCCCTAGAGAAAGAAAGAGAGAGTAGAAAGAGCCTATTCGGAGAGACAAGGGAGAAGATGAGAGGTGTAGAGATTTAGGGAGAGGGAGCTATAATGATTTCATCCATAATGCCGCTAAGACTCCATGGCATGAAGTCCGGCCGATTACACCATTTGATCAAGTTCGTTGAAATTGGCTTTGATTTCGGTTTTTAAAAAACCCGAAAATGGGTAGTTTCATTTTTTTAAAAAAGAAAATAGTTATGTAGTAAATAAAACGGACATATCAGAAATAACAGAAAGTATTCAGTATTTTAGTGATAACATAAACTTAAACGGATATTTACATAATTTCCCCTTTTAAAAAAAAAAAACTAGAGGTATATTTACTAGAATAGTATTCAGTATTTTAGTAATAACATAAACTTAAACAGATATTTACATAATTTCCCCTTAAAAAAAAAAGTTTATTTAATAGAAAAGGTTTATATATATATAGTATCAATATGAAGGTTAGAAGTAGGGTAGAACTTAAAAATCCGTCCGAAGAGGTTATTTGGCATAAAAAAGGGCCGATTAGATTTGGCACTCTCGTTTTGCGAGATCAACTGAGGGACAAAATGGTAATGCTTGGAAGAAGAGGGGCAAGGATGGGGATGTTTCCCATATTTCGACGAAAATATTCATAACATTTGGGGCCATCCGTCATTTCAACTGCTCCTTATCCTCTCTCTCTCTCTCTCTCTCTCTCTCTCTCTCTCTACTACTACGTACTACGTACGTAACGTACGTACGTAACCGTACGTACCGTACCGTACGTACCGTACCGTACCGTACCGTACCGTACCGACCGTAC
>NW_006499435.1:1176230-1223577 GCF_000471905.2 Amborella trichopoda
GTAGGTAAGAAGGAGGGACGGAAGAGGTAGGGTAGTTCGTTCCTACTTATTCGTAACGAAATATACTATAACTAGTTCGGTCGACTCGTCTATTACTACTGCTCTCTCTCTCTCTCTCTCTCTCTCTCTCTCTCTCATTCGAAGAGAAAAGAACCTCTCGACCCAAGAGTCATGGCTCTCACAGCACGCCTCCCCATTACCAATCCCATTCGTACTCTCTCTCGCCAATTTTTCAATTTCAGGCTCTCTCTTCCACATTTTAGAACCGGTGTGGTGTTCAATTTTAATCGCATTTTCAGCTGACTTTATTTCCATTTTTTTTTTTTTTTTTTAAGCTAGCTTTTTAAACTTTTTTCGTGAATTCTTGTAGGTCTGAGGCGTTTGGCATACAGGACTAAACCACTCAACCTCTTCACACCAATCTTTCTATCCCTTTCTGTAAGTATTCTTATTACTCTGCAATTTTAATTTATACAAATGTCTCAATTTCGGAAACTTGTGCGGTTCATATTTATGAGTTGAAAATGATAATATGAACCAACCGGCCTATAGCACCAGACGGAAAGAGATAGATGAGCGGCCCAGATTTGTGCATTAATAAATTACGAATTTGAGAAAATTGGGGGGTCTGTTTAATTAATTATCCAATTATTAATTTTTGAAAATGAAATATGTGATATTTTGTTTGACTGCCTTAGGCTTACTTTACCAATAAAACTTGTTGTAAGCATTGTGAACTATTTAAAGATAATAAAAAAGGGAAGGACAAAAGCACCCCAATTGAAAGGAGTTGAACCTCATCCATCCATCTTGTTTGTCCGAGGACCTAGTTTGAGAGGGCTTGACTTTTTATGGACTTAGTCTTCCTTATCACTAGGACTCAGTCTTCCTTACTTTAGGAATTTTTATGTATTCTGTACACAAACATTATTAAAGTGGACATACGAAACAGTTATTCTATTACTGATTTTATTAACATAACTTCTTGATTGTATGAATAGAGAGGCATGTAGTACGAAAAAGCTTATACACACTAACTTTATTTGTTGAAGATATACTGATCAACACCATTAAATCTTTATGACTTTATTTGTAGAAGCTGTACTAATCAACACCATTAAATTTTGATAGTATTTTAAAATACATGTCAAATCTACAACATCTAGCTAAAATGAATGGTATAAACCATCACAATATTACACCTTGCATAAATTTAATTTTATGTGCCTGCTTGCCATGACTGAGACTTTCATTCCCTAGAATTTTGAATCCAAAATCCATCTGTTGTATTAAGAGGATTCATTTAAATTGGTGAGTCGGCCGAATCATGGAAACCTTGTTCTTGAATAAATGCCAGATGCTATTCTCTTGAAAAATACCCCCATACCTAATCCGTGAGAGAAAGCTCAGTTATCCTTGGATCATCAAGCTCTTTAATACCTTTTTTGTATGAAAAGAGAAGTTTCCAATGATGAGTACATGCTGGTTTCAGCTTTGGTTGGTACAGTCTTTCCCATTCACCATTAGTTAGGTACTGTTCCACCAGTTAAACCAGGTTTCAAATCTCATGTTTTGGCTTGTTAATCCCAGCGTTAAAACTTTTGCACCCATTTGCAGCTCAATGAAACGGATTTGGAACCCTAGAATTACTCCATCTCAAAATGCCAACTCAAAATCTGATCTTAACCATTCACTTCATTAAATGATAAATTAATCACAATTAGACCTTTTAGGAGTTCAAAACCATTTTTTGTGACTCAGAATGAATTGCAGGTTTCAAAGTGTTACAGGTTCTTTCATCGATGAAAAAAAAATGTTGTGAGGTGCAGCTATACCGGTTTACAACATAGCGGGGAAGCTACACCAAATAATAATAATAATAATAATAATAAATCTTTACCTAGAGAATTAACGTTACACTCTCCCCAAGTGCATGAATACCTTTTTCTTTTCGGTTCACAACTTGACATTAGAAAAAGAAATTGAAAATATCTACATTTCAACTTAAGAATAGTTTCTGTTTTAATCAGCGATATTGGTTGCATCTCATTTATAATGAAAATAAAGATAACAGTGCATAAAGCTACACATCTTTTACACACAATTCTGTAACTGATGTGTACCATCTTTTATGCCGCAGGAAATAAGGGATCCAGAAGGGAGTAAACCAATTCAAAAATTAGGTACAATAAATACCTGTGGCTTCGTCTTGGCTCACGCGATGCTATTTCAACCTCCAGCGGCTTATGCTTTTGAAGAACATGTATCAGAAGAAATACAAAATTTCAAGCCATTAATAGCAGATTTGGACCCATCAACAGCCAAACTGGCTGTAGCTTTTCTTGGGCCCTTTCTCTCTGCCTTTGGTTTTTTATTCATATTGAGAATAGTAATGTCATGGTACCCGAAGCTTCCTGTTGGGAAATTCCCTTATGTCATAGCCTATGCACCAACTGAGCCTCTGTTGAGCCCAACAAGGAAACTGATACCACCAGTTGGTGGAGTGGACGTGACCCCTGTAGTTTGGTTTGGACTCATAAGTTTCATGAATGAAATATTAGTAGGTCCACAAGGGCTTCTCGTTCTTCTATCTCAACAAGTATAGACTTTTGTCACCACAGTTTTGTGCATCAACAGTTACATAATTTGTGTTGATTCTCTTGTGTGTATCCATTTCATTACATTGGTTCATATTTATGTTGGACATTCAGAGAGAGAATAGTGGGACTACAATTCTACAGAAATGTCTTACATTCAATGATAAGAAGTTTCCGACTACAATTCTACAGAAATGTCTTATATTCAATGATACATAAGTAAGTTTCCAACGTTGCAATGCCTTTCAGAGAGAGAGAGAGAAACTAACAATTTGGTTTTGGATGCCTATCAAGGGTTAGATGATGAACCCATATGCAAATGCCTTCTAGAACAAATGTAATACATGACTACAGCAATCAAGGGCGCCTTGTATATATAGATGAACTCTCCAAAGGGAAAACTCATTCCATTCCAGACTTGGTAATACTTTTTGTCTCAAATATCAGCAACGAGGAAGTTTCCAGAAAGAGATATCTGCATAAAAAATGAGATGTTTATTAGAAAAAAAAAAGAAAACAAAAATGGGTCAATTGCAATTGTCACCGATTTAATCTTATATCGATAAAACACAAAATTTTTATAACGAAATGAGTAACAGAACCATGCGAGGGAACAGCGTGAATTCACCTTTTCTCCAAGTTTGAATGGGGGTAGACCCTTGTATGGGCAGCTGCCACAGCGGAATGCATCACCTAGCCCACACTGCATAAAATTATTCAAGAAACATTTCCCCAATTGTTAGACCTGTGCTCTCTCTCTCTCTCCAAAAAGAAAAAAAAATTGATCCCAACTTACACTGCCACATGCAGATTGAGGGTTAATCAATTGGTCTGTTGTGAGTCCTAGCTTCTGCTCTCCCTCTTCGGCTTCCGCCCTTCCACAAGTGCAATTTTTGCAGGCTTTTCGTGTGCTGCCAACTTCACAATCACTAACTGCAAAAAGTGCAAGCAATAAACCAAAATTGTTATTTTACTGAGTACAACCAGAAAGTACACTATTTGCACTGGATATATATATATATATATATAGAGAGAGAGAGAGAGAGAGATCCCTTGTAATTCAAAATTTCGAAGTCCTACCAATAGGCACTTGAGGTTTCTTTAGATCCTCCTCTGTAAGGAGGCTGTCCTCATCAATGAGATCAAATTCATCGTCAAATTGAACTTTTGGGAAGCTCTTTGGTGTTTTCCTCAAGGAAAATGATGTTCCGATCTTCCATTCAGGCTTTTGGGATCTAATCTGTGAAAATGGGCATGACAAGCATAAGGTTTCAGTAGAAAATTTGGCAATTGATCACTTCCATCATGTATGGCTTCTCTATTTAAACATTGATTAATTTCTCATGCAACTGAAGTAAATTCACTTCCCAATAGGATCACCAATTAATAAGAATGGGACCGTGTTTATCAAGATCGAATAACTACTGAACAGGTGAAGGGTCTATTTCAGTCAAACCGATTCGACCACCAATTGTCGAACCAACCAGACTAGATTATAAAAAAATTAAAGAAAAAATGAATAGTAGTTCAAAAACATAAATATCCTATAAAAAATGTCCAACTATAAACAATGTCCAACTTTGTTGATCTGGTTCGGTCAGTTTGACTATTTAGAACAGTCATACTAATTTTCGACCAAATCTGGTTTTTCTTTGAAATAGCCAAGATACCGGTTAGTAGTCTGACCGGGCAGTCCTGGCCGATCTTGATAACTACAGATAAATGCCACCACATCAAGCACGTAAGAAAAGAAGGTATACACTAACAAAACAATCTCACTTCATAGGAAAATATATATAGACCATTATCTTCAAAAGTTAACCAGTATGCCCAAAGTGAAAGTGACTTTTAATCTTTTCAATTGGCCAATGCAAAAAGAAAATGAACTCATGTGCTCCTCTGCCTAACTACTCCAGCACTCTTTGAGTCCAACCGTTGTCCATAAAAGAAGTCCTCTTGCACATCATTAGAGATGTACTTGATTAAATAAACACAAAAATAACGGTGTTGGTCTTACCGTAAAAGATTGAGCATCTTCCAGTGAGGACATCTGCTGGACTTTTGCTTCAAGAAATCCAGCAAGGAGTAATTTACGTTCTAGAGCACCACGAACCTGAAAAGTCAATGACTAATTTTGAAATTTTGATCCACAGGTAGTATGACTTCCATACAGGACGCTAGTCCAAATGCACAATTAAACAACAAATAAGATCCATCCATTGAAACATTCATAGAATAGAAGTATATGGAACTCTACGCAAATGGCTGGATATTTGCTGTAGCCAAGTGATTCTCCCTGTGGACCTCACTCTCCAATCATACATCTGCAAGAACAGATGACAGATGCAGACTACCATGGACCACAGTCCACTGAACCATGCTATTACTTTTCCAACCGTGTGAAGTTTCTTATGCTCAGAATGCAAATCTTATAATGCATGCGAAGAGACCACTGCATAAGTCTCACATGTAACTTTGTAACCACAGTGCAAAAGACTAATCATTCAGAGAAATAATCAAATTACAAACAAAAAATGAAAACCCTACAAGGGAGGTATAAGAAAGACGTATCAAAAATCTAGGTCCAAAGTACCTCTTCCAATTGTCCAGCAAAATCAAAAGATATCTGAATGTATAGTGTGCCACCAGGCTTTAGCACCCGAGCAATCTCTTCAAGCAACTGGTTACTATGAAATTCAACCGTTCTAGTCACTGACAAAACTATTTCCAGTGTGGCAGATTCCAGTGGCAATTTTCCACCTGCATTCAGTAAAACCAACTCAAAATTTGTAAGCTTTAAACGAAAGATGAAAGCTAAATAATCAGAATGTTGTATTTCACCAGCATTTGCAGATATTTCAGACTTTTCAACAAGAAAACATAGGAAACATTCGGATGTACTTTTATGTAAACTTTGGGGTTCTATTGATAATAGGAACTTCACTCCGCAACTTTCTTATGACTTGGAAATCACAAACTAAAATTTTTGGGGCAATGATAGGTGGCTTCGTGCTTTAACTTGTCATTATCACGACCTCACCCAATTCACTAGCCAAGTGCCCCTCGTATCTTCAAATACCACCTCATATCTTCAGGCTTCACACTTGTAATAGCAGTTAGCACAATTCCAGCATCTGACTAGCCTGAAAATCCTGAACCACTGATGTCTATCACGGCAATCTAATTTGTGGGTGTGAAAGTGTGAAGTTATCCAGAGAAAAGCAAAATCCAGCAGAATTTTTAAGTACTAAAATCTGCAATCGAATTAGGGTCTCATTGAAAGACGTGATACATAGCTTAACTGTGGGCTTCCTATTTTGTAAGAACCGACAGGAATACACACAGCTTAACTGTGGGGTTTGAGGAATGCATGGAAGGGTTGACAAAATACATGAAAACTACTGGGCATTTTCAACACACCAAAATTGATACATATTGTTCTCTCCCAGTAGTTTTGTTGACAGAGGATCTTTTGCCAAGTAAGCCAAAATTAAATGGTACAAAACAGGACAGGTTACTTTACCTAAATTCACAGGTTTCTGCATCACATATCTCTCCTTTCTTTACCAATGTTAACAAGTACATTGGTTCAAGATATATATGATGGTATTCAAAAAGTATAACATCATCATCTATTTTTGTCATCACAACAACTTTTTGTGAAGGTAGCTATCTATAGCACAGGAATGATGACATCGGTATATCAAAATTGTTACGCAAGTTCTCTCCGAATGGTTGTATTGCAAAGTATCATGTGCCAAGCCAAACATACAAAGAGTACAGGTTCCTTTACCTAAATTTGTGGGTTACTGAATCACATACCTCTTCTGTTACCAATTGTAATAATTATAATCAAAGACATCTATTATGACATTCCCAAATTGGGACATCATCATCATATTATCAGCATCAGCATCATATTGCAAATTCTTGTAGTCCTTCCATTCCTTTGAGCAATGGTAGCAATCCACCCATTTGTATTGGCATGTTTCCAAAAAAATAAAAAAATCTCCTATTTGCTTTTCTAACCTTCTCTAGGTAAAGCTACAGGTATAGTTATGTATTCAGTTGTAACAAGGGTTTTCTAATGAGATTTTTTTATCCGATATTAGATTCTAGAGTGTTCATTGTCACTGATACATTTCCAGATATATAAAGACTAGTCTGAGGCAACATAAATTTAAGGCTTATTTCCCCTACCTAAAGGAGTTCTGCATAATGCTACGCCTCAGAATGACACTAAAGTAAAGCTTAACATTTAAAATAAGATGTGAGAACACCTATCACATCCCTTGTCAAAAGACACTCATTGCCAACACTCGTCCCAAACACCTTAGGAAAAGTATACGTGAAAGCAACCAAACAACAATCAACAGATAAGAGCCTTGTTTTATGAAAGTACCTGAGGGATGTAATGGGCTAAGGTTCTTATTACTGCATAATATCCCAATATCTTTTCTCGCGAAGTCAATGCCATCATTCTATAGTAAAGGCGTTTATCCTGTGGAAATTCAACTGGAAACACCTGAATACTTCATACAGTTATGCTCTTTAATGCTTTCTACAATAGATAGGTCAAAAGCATTATCGGGAAAAGACTCAAGTTTTCACTGACCATAGGGTAACATTCATGGAGAAAGTACTACCCTTGCCAAGGAAAACATTTAATGATCATCATTCGTCAGAACCTTTTAATAAAATAGGGTCCTCTGTTCCATTCAAAATTCAGCCTCTTTCATATGCTTAATCTTCCATTCAAATTTCAATCTCTCTTCTTCTACTAAATCTAGAATATCATGATCTTCTTTGTCTGATTTGAGGAGCTGTTCCAAAAGATCACACAGATAGGTGCAACAAAATACAGCAACATCAATTAAACTATCAGATTGAGTCTTTGGGGCAACCATTTTTCACAAATTAACAAGGATGTACCTCCACATCACTTAATTTTCCATTATCATCTTTCTCCTCTATTTAATACCTTCCTTCATTGGAAAAAAAAAATTATTTACCAGTATATTCCATAGACTCACTGACTCTCTGGTGATGTCTCCCAAGCATGTTCATAGCAATCAAAGAAGAAAAAACTTGATGCATAACAATCTAACTCGGCAGCCCATAATTGTGATCAAAGGTTGCTTCTCATATTCACTAATGAAGACATATCTCATAGTTTTTCAAGCCAGAATGAACTCGTTCATTAGGGAATTTATCAACATAGGTTTACCAAGAAACTTAGTAGTAAAGCCACATAAGACAGCAAAATACTTGACATTATTTCTAGAGAGAAATTAACTTTCTTATATAATTAATAACCAACATGGTACAAATTCTCATGGTACTCACAAGCTGTGGTTGCTGCAAACAAAAGTTAAAACTCAGTACATATATTTGAGCCAAGGATGGCAAGCCATGAGGAGAGTAGTAGTAGGGAAAAGCAGGGGAGGGGACAATTGGCCTATTTACAAACCAACTGAAATGTACTCCACGGACCAAAAAATTGTGCTTTCCCAAAAACTGAAGACCATTGTTTTCGACAGGGTTGTGTGGTCGGCCCACTCTTTGCAAGGCCATCCGATATGGCATTAACCTGTCTCCATGTGTGGCGAAAAGAGATTCTGAGGGGTCTTCTAAGTCCTTTGATCACTTCAAATATATCCGCCAGTAACCAGGGGCAAGGAGAGGACTGTTTTACCCAACTGATGGCATTCAAGGAGTCTCCTTCCACAACCAAGGAGGAACCTCATGATCCCTCGAACAACTTGAGCCCATATGGATGCTGCACTGTTCCTGTAGACCACCTATTCTGGCCCTTCCAGGATTCTCATATCACCCATCAATATTAAGTCTGATGCTGCCTGGTTCTTGCCGGCTCCAGTGCATGGATCTTGTGTTCCTCATGGGGGTGGAGTGGACCTCAATAGAAGTCAGAAGTGGAGAATGAATGGTGCTCCTTCCGAGGTATAGCCTAATCTATAACAATAGCAATGAGCCTGTGTTTCAAGGGTATAATTTGGGATTTCCGACCATCATAACTTCTATACGCTTTATCCAAATGGTCAAACCATGGCTTTTATAGAGGCTATTTATATAAGAAGACCTAATGAGGGAGATAGAAAAGTATGCACCCAGGCACAACATGGAACCAAACAGTTGAATAGGAATGGCTACAGTTAGCTAGACAAATGGCAATGTAGAAATAGGTCGCCAAGGTCAACATTATCAATAAAAAAAAAAAAGTAGAAATAGGTCGTCTGCTGATTCTTCAATGGTCTTGTCAAAAAGCAGCATGCGCTGGTTGGCTCACATACCAACCTATCTCAGCCTTGCCAAAAGATCAAACGGGAGTCGAGGGGAGAAAAGTTCTTTGAGCTCTAGGGCTTCTTGATCAGTGAGGTGCCTGCAGGACCTCAGTCCACAGACTGCATGCCCTCCAAGGACTTTGTAGGCATCTTGTAGGCATCCAAAATGTGACAATAGTGGTCAGCGGCCACCTTGTACAGGTTAGGCAGCAGGATTTCCAAAGCTCTATCTCCATGACAGCCATTCCAAAAGCAAAAACCAACACCGGTTTTTTATGAAAACAAATTCGGGTTTGCAAGAACAGGAACAAAAAGGTGAAACATTTCCAGACCCCCAATGCCCTTACAGTGTCGCCCCCCCATAGGCAGCCACCCACATCACCTAGGCCATATTTTTGTTAAACAACTAGCTTCCACAGATGGTGTACTTAACCTCCACCACCACATGCATGGCAGTGAAAGGTTCATGTCTTTGCGGCATTTACTTCCAATCTCACCATATCTCTTTGGTTTACAAACTGCTTCCCACCTGCCCAGGTCGGTCAACTCCCGCTCCCGACCAAAGGAAATCCCTCACAACATTCTCAAATCTAATGCGCTCAAGTCTATTGACAACAGACATTGGCATATCCAGAAAAATTTAAAACAATAGTATGTTGGCCAATGCAGCAGTAATGACAGTGATCATTTTCCTAGATAGATGAGGTATGAACCGTTATTTCCAAGATGCCAACCTCCACTGAAACCTTTCCACAGCAGTATCCCACAGCTGTTTTCTAGGTTTTACGGGGCATAGAGGCAGCTCCAGATTCTTGCTAACCATTATGTCTAGAGTGACCCCTACTCCCGTGGTTATGATTACTTTCCGATTGGTGGTTACTTCAAAGAAGCAGAAAAATTTTCACAGGCTATCCACCATTGAGTGGTCCTTACAGAACGGATCATCAGCGTATTGAAGGTGGGAGAATTGCAAGCCACCTCTAAAGAACTAGAAGCCTTGAGTAACAACCGTGCTGTAGGCGTTGGAAATTGGAGAATGGAACACTTCTGTTGTGATTGCATAAAGAGCTTGATGCAAACCCCTGGAGCCCTAGAAGAGGCTATGGAGACTTCCATTAATCAAGAATGAGAAAATCGCCAAAAATAAGCACCAGGACATCCAAAATCTCCATTTTTGGCCGAAGTCCATGCGGTAATGTACTTGGTCAAGAGTTTCATGATCCACATGTTCCTACACCTTTTCTCCCCATTAAGTTTGAGCACCAAACCTGAGACTTTGGACAAATGCCCTGGTGTAGGTATCCAAGGGCTATTAGGGGTCCATCAAGAATTTCACAGGCCCTAACGAAGGTCCCTTGGTTGAGGGACATGACATTGTTCAAAAATGCTCTGAGCCCCATTGCTAGGACATTGAATGGTATCCTGTACAGTACTGATGGGGTCGAAGCCTCCTAGCTAAGCAGCTACTTCTACCTTAAGCATAAGGGTGATGAAGGTGGCATTCATCCATTTATGTAATCACACCCCAATGTAAAAATTTTGAAGAAAGGCCAAAAGCATGGGGATGAGGTATCCCAAAATCGTGGAAACAAAGCTGCATGGATGCCACCCGGACCAAGAGCCTTGCCCTGGCCAAGGTTAGGCACTACCCTTTGGATTTCCATTTCTAAGAAAGGCCACTCGAGCCAAGCAACCTATTCTCCCGAGATTAACCTATATTGGAAGTTGTCCATTTTAACCCTTGTTCTGGGTCAAGAAGAGAATAAATTCTGAAAGAAAAGGGTTGTCACACTCTAGCTAATGTTGGTTCCTCTATTGTGAGATGCTCATTGATAATATGGGTGATGGTCGACCTCCTCTTACAGCTGGCAATAATATCGTGCTCCTGTCTCCATTTAGACACTTTACCCAGTATAATTGAAATAAGTAAGGCTCTTCTAGTTTCACGACCTTTTGGAACACTTGCCTCAACTCTCCTAGTTCTTTCTTCCCAGATACGCCACAGGTTTGCTCAACAAGGTCAGGCTCATGTATTTCTTGAAAGAGAAATCCCTTCTTTGATCAGAGGTTACCGAACTTGTAGTAACTCCATCGTTTTAGGCACCCGATAAGCATTTAAAGATTTCGTGATATTTTTTAATCCTACCCGACCAAAGATGGATAGTGGACATCAATTTGGTTCATGTGACACTATGGGTTATAACACTCCTGATAGATTACTCTCGTTAAATGTGACACAACACGTCATCATATTCTTGATCACACTCAATATTCACTACCAACAGCAAACCAGGGGTTGACCTCATTAGATCACCAATTGGCTGAATATCATGTATTATGTTCCAATTTATGGTGTCTCCAAAGAAGTAACATATAAACAATTTATTACAAATAAAATATATCTCTCAGCAATTTAAAATGTTCTTTTGAAAAAACACTTCAGCTCAAATCATCTATGATCATCATTATCATCATCATCATTCAAGCCTTATCCTAACTATTTGGGGTCCGCTACATGAATCCTATTTCGCCATTCCACTCTATCAAGTGCCATACCCTCAATCAAACCATAAGTCATCATATCATTCCTCACCACTTCCATCTATGCCCTTTTAAGCCTTCCCCTTGCCTTTTTAGAGCCTTCCACTTCAACCAAATCACCCTTCCTAATCAGTGTTGTTCTAGGTTGATGGTGCAGATGAATAGACTAAGTCAACTTTCCCTCATTTTATCGAGTATTACAACTACACCTAAGTTTCTTCAGATATATTCATTCCGAATTCTATCATTTCTTGTCCTGTCACTCATCCATCTCAACATCCTCATCTCAGCTACACTCATTCTCTAGATTTATGTTGCTTCTTGATCGTTCAGCATTCCATCCCATAAAGCATGGCTGGTCTTACAACCATCCTATAAAACTTTCCCTTCAGTTTTATTGGTATGCAATGATCACATAAATCTCCAACGACACATTTTCACCTCATTCACCCAACTCTAATTCTATGCGCAACATCTTCCTCAATCTCTCCATTATCATGGATTATCGACCCAAGATACTTTTAGATACTTCTTCGCCATCAATCTTAACTAATTCTAAAGCATCTCAAATGGGAGTGGAAACTGGTACCAGGAAATGATTGGGATCTCGAAAAGGAAGGAACGCTAGCTTGGCTTCTGCCAGCGAAAATGCTTGCGAGGATAGTTGTTCGCGTAGTAGAGTAACTGCTTTGATAGCGTATGATTCACCGAGCAGTGTCAACTAGAGCTTCATATGATTGACCCACAGTGCCCCCTTCCAATGCGGTCTATGAATCTCCTGCAGCGCACTACAGGCCTCGACTCATTCTTTATGGATATGAGCGTGGATGGATCGCTTGGCCTAAGCCGGGGGGGCCAGTCGTCATACTCAGCCGGCGAGCAATCCCAAGAAAGCCAGCTACAACCTTTAGATTCTAAAGTGTCCCTCCAAAGTTCTAACTTCGTGTTGACATCGTCTCAAGTTTCATCAATCAAAGTCATGTCATCACCGCAGCACCTCATCCTGTATATGCCTAGTTAACTCATCTATAACCAAGGAAAAGCCATATGGGCTCAATGCTGACCCTTGATTCAGGCCTTCTGTCACTTAAAACTCATTTGTCTCTCCAATAGATGTCCTCATACTAGTTAGCACTCCCTCGAACATATCCAAGTCATGCCAATATATCCTCTAGAGACTTCTTTCTTTTCTAGCACCGATCATATTAACTCTCTAGGTACCATATCATATACGTACTCTAAAACAATAAAGACCATATGGAGGTCATTTCTCTTCCCTCTAAACTTCTCAATCAGTTGCCTAAGAAGAAAAATAGCCTCAATAATTACTTCCCTGGCATAAAACCGACCAAATTTCTAATACACTTCTCATGTCGTATGCATTGCTTACTCTTTCTCCATTCGTATGGCATTATCTTTGTTCTCAAAATCTTGTTCAACGACTTGGTCAACTAGAATATGCCAAACCCTCCATGCACTTCCAAAACTCTACTTGTATACCATCTAGTCCTAAAGCTTCTCCTATCTTTATATTTCTCAAAGTTTTGTTTACTTCAGATATCGCAATCCTACAAATGTATCTATGATCTCCAACCTCATTTATGTCAAAGGTTCCTCCTAACATTGTGCTTCAAAAAAAAACACATTGTGCTCCTAAAGTAGACGTCATTTAATAATTCTTTAAAATAAACTCTCCACCTGTCATTGACCTCATCATCCTTCGCCAAGACCCTCTAATCTTCACTTTTAATACATTTAACATGACCTAGATGCCCATACTTCCCCTCTCTCATTGGTGCTAGTTTGAAGATATCTTTTTCACCTTCTCTTGTCCCCAATTACGAATCGTCATATAACTTAAACCTTAGCTTTGCTATTTTCTTAGCATTTTTATATTATTCTAAGTTTTGGTCATTTCTATTTCATTGCCGAATTTTGTAACAAGCTTGTTTTTGGCTAATAACCTTTTGAACCTCATCACTCCACTACCAAGTTTCCTTATCTTAATGTGTATTCCCTCTAGATTCTCCTAAAACTTCTTTTACAACTTTCTTAATACAATCAACCATCTCATTCCACAAAACATTGACTTCGTCCTCAAAATTCCCTTTTCCTTCTTTTATCAATTTATTCCTAAATAAGTCTATTTTCTCCCTATTCCACCATAAGTCCACTTTCTCCCTTTTTTTCCTGATACAACAAAGAAAATATAGAAATTTGCAACTCAGCAACCAATATTTTGTCATTCTCGGTATTATCTTATATAGACAATCTTAATACTCTACGTCCAGGTGGTATCCGCAGATCAATTATGTATATAAGATTAATTTGTAGACTTCAAACAATTTTGTACATCTTTGGAAAGAGAAAAGAAAATTGTTGACATTAAAAACAAAAATCGCGTATTGTGCTCCGTTTGCATTGTTCATTATATGCTCTTCTACTAGGTGTTTGTCCTCTCATTTGCTACACTGTATTGCTGTGATAATTTCAGTGCCACTGCCATCCTTTTTTTCTTTTTTTTTTGTGATAAGTCCTCGTCGCTTTTAATCCCATCTTACATGACCAGATGGAGCACATCAAAGTAGCTTGTCACCTCAATTAATAAAACCTCCTCACTGATGCTACCTCCCTATTGCTTACATCCAATATAGAAGCACGAAGCTGATTTATGAACACCATAACTTTGGAAGGAGCTATACAGCTAGGCAGAAAACTTTCTTTAATTATTTATCATCCAACTTACAGGGTTTCTAAAATCAATATATGTTTCTTATGTTGTAATGGAGGAGGAGGGAGGACAGTTGTATACTTATGTAATGTGTATTAAGTTACTATCGGGTTTACTACAAGGGATTTCAAGCATTTTCCCAAAATTAGCATAAAAGTGATGGGACCTTTTTTGAGGAATATAAGTACAAATGACGCTCCCATTAATTGATCACTATGCTGAAAATAAAATGAGAACAATCATGAAAGAAAAAATGGAAACCCTTCTAGCTTTTCTGAAAAAACAAAAAATGTTCCTCTTATAATGCTTAAAGAAATGTATAATATCTCCAACACCGATCACGTGCTACACCCACAAAAAATAAAATTAACATTTTTTTTTTCATTATTTTTAAGTAACATCTCATAAATGTCATTTTCCTCTTCAAATCTTCTTACCCAGAAAAAGTCACAGATCAATACAAATCCAGCATTTCCTAAACTATGGTTTTTGATAAAGAATGAAAATAAAGAAATCAATATTTTGACTACTTATTAAGGGGAAAACATTACCAAGAAGAGAAGCCTGGGTGATAACAATGGCTTTCTTTCCACCAGCTGCTTTATCTGCAACTTCTGGGACTGCAGAAAATGCTGCACTTACTGGCAGCACCACCAAATCTGAGAGCAAAAGTACACTCGGCTCCATCTTGGATTTTTCCCTAGAAAGAAAAAACAATAGACTTGACTTTTTGTACATAAAACTTGAAATATCTCTAGCCTTCAAAGAAATAGCATACACACTTTCTTAACAGTGAAGGTAGTCTGTGTAATCAAATAATGCAAGTATTAATCATAAGAAGTTCTACCAAAAGGAAAATCCTGAAAGATAACTTTGGCCGCCCTGTTTGATACAACAGGATGTTGAGTGTTCAAAAATTTTGAAAATCTCGATAGAGACGCCAAGCTGGTCTTCAATATTTCTTGACTACACATTATCCTAACATGTATTTTCTCGTCTCTGTTTAACAGTAAACTTGTATTTAGAATTTTTATAGCTTAAGACTGTTTGACTAATAAAATTAGAATTTATTGACTTTTCTTATTAGGCAACTTTTTTATTTACATCGTTGCTACTTTGGCGTCATCTATTTGCATGATGTAAACAATGCTCTTTAATTAGTTAAAAAAAATTCACCTTCGCTTAAAAAGAAAAAAGAAATAAACAAACCGCAAGTATCCATAACCATCTGTTTCATAAGTTGGATCCATAATAGAACAAACACCATCAAATGCACAAGATACATGTAGGCATCGTCAAAATAAACAAAATGCCTATATACCATGTAATTTCAAAACTAAGTGGTTCACAGAACATTTTCTTTTCAAAAGTATAGGGTTCAATGTTCATTTTATTCAAATACAACTAAAACGATCCCACATTGCGTGATGCATTTAAACACCTTTACCCAAATATTGCCCCTCAACGATCAAGATTTTAACATTAATATGTAGATCCATGCAGCTCAAATGCCGTTAAGAAATGGAATCAATTAAGATTATGAATGTCGCATGTGAGAAAAGCGGAAATCCTGGATTTGTGTGCATATCTCATCACAGTTTAAACTTTCTTTTGACTTTACAGAGTAAAATTCTAGTATAGGACTCATACAGCTCGAGAAAAAATGAATTAAATTTATGTAGTTTATTATGGCATGGCAAATGAATCCATAAAATAATCAATTATTATGATTTGAATCATCTTTTTTCGCCATTCTTTCTAAAAATTGGCATTCATCTCTCAAGGATTGCAGGAACATTTAACGTATTTCTTATTAATAAACATAAATTTACCTCATAAAGAGGTTTTGACAGCAGAGTTTTCTTTACCAAGACTCTCATCATAGTGATGTTTCCACATATAAGATTTAACAGCCTTTGACAGATTATAGCCAACAAGAAGCAAATGATTGCAGGAACATTTAATGTATTTCTTATAAATAAACATAAATTTACCTCATAAAGAGGTTTTGACAGCAGAGTCTTCTTTACCAAGACTCTCATCATAGTGATGTTTCCACATATAAGATTAAACAGCCTTTGATAGATTACAGCCAACGAGAAGCAAATGATATTGGAAATGGAAAATAAATTTTGCAGGCATATGAAGAGCAATAGCTCTGCCTTAGAAAGATAACGTTGGAGAACGACATCCTTACAAATTTCAGCAAGAGCAAGCAGCATAGCAAACGAATAGGAGATTCAAGAAATATTAGAACAGTTTTAGTTGAAGGGATCATCAAAAGACACTTTCACATGACCTTTTACTGATCCTTTTGAGAGGAGTGCATGAAAGCCATGTAGTTTGAAGACCCAGTAAAGACCCAGGTAAAATTCCAGACTCAAACCCCAAAAATTAATAACTGAAATATGGGTGGAATCAAATCACAAGAGAAATATAGATAGAGATTGGCAAACATATAATCAGCGGATTAGTATAATCTTGGACTAAACATGGGCAAATTTGACTGAGAGAGACACACACACACACAAAAAGTGGCACAAGAGAAAGAAAATACAACAGAAAAGCGAGGGAAGAAAGATATGGCTAAAACACGAGAGAGGAACACCAAAAAGATTAATAAGTGAACCACTGGTCCCTGTTCCATTTTCTTCCAATAACAATTTCCTTGCTGGTTGAACCTTTTATTGACAATCTCTTTGAGGCTCGCTTTTTTGGATGGCTTGATATCCACCATTACTTTGGGTGCCAGCAACTTTGGGGGCCCCTGGTTTTCTAAAGAGGAGAATGATCTCACAAAATCATTCCCCGCCCAGCCCGTCTCTCTCTCTCTCTCAAAAAATAAAAGATAAAACCAAACCATCCACCCATAAAATTAGTTATTTTTCAATGTTTTCTTGTTCAGATAGAAAGGAAATCACACACGTATTTATTGGAGAGGAAATTACATAGAAATATTTATCGGCCCCAATTACACCTTGACAAAAACCCAACAGATCTTCCTCTCAATTTCTCTGCATCAAACTTCAAATAAAATCCAAAATACATCAAAAAACCAATACCTAAGCACAGAGCGATAGAGAGAAGAGAACAGACCCAATACTCTACCTGCCACAAATTCGAAGGATTTCTTGTCTAATTAACAGATCAAAGTATCAAACCTGTCTCCTTACTCTTTTATCCTCAAATTTTAGCAATAAAAAGTCACTCCAGCTTCAAATGAAGAGATTATTTTCACGGATGTAGATTAAAAATATAACCAAAGAGAACTCACCAGTCAAAAAATGCAGGTTTTGTTCGAAGCGATGATGATGCCCTAGATCGAACTTTCCAGAGACCGCAAAAAAGACTCACCTTAAGGCTTTCTTCGCGTTACTTTAGAGAGAGAAGATCGGAATGTTTCCACGTGAAACTCGGGAACGGCTTCCCCCTTTTATCTCTCCTCTTCGCTCCTTTGCTGCCTTTCTCTCTCTAGAAAGCTGAAGCATTTTAGAAAACGCGGCCGTTGGGCCCTATTTAGGACTATAGAAAATGAGCGATGACGTGTAAGTCATGAATTCCGACGTGGATACTGGATATTAGGCAATCCTACGTGGACAAATTGGCACGCGTTAATCTCACGTTGAACTTGTGGTTGGCGTGGCATGCGGTAGCGGGAAAACACGGACCGCGTGAGCCCCTTTTGGCGGTTGTTGTTGAGTTTTAATACCTCAGTCTAAAACGTTTTATGCTCGTGAGCGTGATCATGCTGTCAATTTACTCTTTCGAGTGGAATTCAATTTAGAAAAGTTTCTTTAGGACTTCAAATTTTGCAGTTGTAACCTCTTTAACTATAAATTAACCTGAATAAAAAAAAATTCTAAAATCACATTCTCTATTAACTTAAAAGATGTAATGTTCAAGATTAAATAGATAAAATATCAAACTTTTGGAGGGTGAGATCTAAAATAAAATTCTATTTTTTTTTTCTTCGCCTCTCGACTCCAAATCTAATTATTTTTCTTCAAAAATAATCATCTAGTGATTCTTAGGTGGTTTCCAAAATCTGATCGAGTAAGTCTTCGGATGTGGCTCGCAAGTTGGATAATTTACATATCTATTACCAATAAAAAATTTCTATAAAGAGGCCACAAGAATTCAATAAGTAAAAACTGATAGATTGAAAGTACTTACATCATTTTAAAAAATATATATATTTTGGACTTTATGCCCAGTCAACAGTAAATCTCCAACCACTTGATTTCACATCTAAGAGTAAATAATGAGTGTGACATTGTAATAAAAAGTAAATAGTCTTATTGTACACAGTTCTAAAAAACTTATATCAATTTTGACCAAATAACTAAGTTTGGCAAAAATTAGGTGAACAAAAATATTGTGGATATTTCCAAGTTGGCCAAGAAAACAGGGTGAAAATATTGTATGGAGCGACATATTAAACTTAAAAAATCATCTCAATTAATTTAGGTAATCATCCATGAACTTTATGAAATTGCTAGAAAAGTGAAAGAGTTTCAAGAGAGACTGGAAAGTCAACATAAAAATGGTGGATCGGGGTCCGTGACACAGAGAAAAAACCCCGAGTTCAAAAGGCCTCACGCCTATTAGATCCGTGATGGGTTTAAAACTGGATTAAAAATAGAAGAAGGTTGAAACGGATATAGATGTATTAAACGAATATAAAAGTAAATTTGAAATATATGCAACCATGGGGGTATATTTAATATTTTCTTCTTCTTTTTTTTAATATCAACCGCATTGAATTGTTGTTATTATTATTTGTTAATATAATTGTTGTGTTTATTATTGTTGTGTTTAATATAATTGTTTTGTTAAATAATAGTTTGGATAGATTAATTTTGTAATGTAGGATCTAAATGCTGCTAAGTCGTACCACAAAATTATTGCTCAAGGGCTTTATCGTATCATTAGAACATCCGCAAAATCATAACCTTATTCCTTTCATCTATACATATCTAATTATTTACCCCTTTTTAACCAAGTTCATAATATTCATGATTTTTCGATTTACATAATTTTTAGTGATCCACAATTTTTCTCCTTTTTTTTTTGCGGTCCAAAATTTTGGGCCAAAACTAATTTATTATCGCTTATTTATTTGCCAATAAATTATTATTCCCAAACTTGCTATCTGTGATATCGACCCCTCTCTCCTCCGTGGCCATGCAACGCATGTTTAATTTTGTTTCCAATGGGGAATATCTAAAACCATTGGTTAAGCCTATCTTCAAGTAGGTAAACTCAATATTTTTGGCAAGCTTATATTCTTCAAGAAATCGGGATATTGAAGTGAAGATAAGAAAGTGTTGTATTTTAAGATTTTCACACCAATTCTGACTTTTAGAGAGTTCTTTTAGAACCCGTGTATTGAGACTCGGCCGAGGCCAATCGGACTCGGCTGAGTTACTTGGCCTCGCCCTAAGGGCAAGACGAGTTTTACCAGAGTAGGTTGTACCTATACGTCATAAAAGCTTGGAAGACCTTTTGAGTATTGTAAAAGCATGCCCCCCAAAGGGCTTGGCCTTGGCCGAGTCGGATTTTGAACACCGTTTAAAACAATCAATGCATATATTTTAAACAGTTTTGAAAAATCACATTTTCTTTAAGATTTTCTCTTAAGCCATTAGGCATTTAAGGAAAAGGAAAATTAATTAAGGTTTAATATAGTATAAGGCCATTTATCTTTGGCACAAAGAAATGACAGTTATTCATAGGCGTAAAATGTGAATTTGATATCTTGAATGTGTTACAAAGCTTGATTTTTTTTTTCTCAATTTCAGCCCAACTATTGGTTTGCGTCAGTCCCTTGAATTCACATCCAATAGCTAAGGTAAGCTTGGATCCCATTGTACAAATTTTTAATGGTTTTATTATATACTTTGTTTTAAACCAATTACTGATTAACGCCAGGCGAGGCCCCCGTTGCCACCCTTAATTGTCACAACATGTAGAACATACGGTAATTATGTGCAGATTTGTATGAACCGTGGCTAAACTAGGTTGTTTATCTAATTAGATGTGAAGTAGTTTTTTCAGGTCGTCATTGAAATTTCTGCAACTAAAATTATATCTTTGAGCTTTGGAGGCGCATCTTAATTGAACTGTTTAAGGTTGACACGTTATACAAGCCAATGCTTAACGGGACCTGTTCCCCATTTACCCCAAAAAAGAGAAAATCACACTCTAATTCAACAAAGTTATTGGTATCGTTGACAAAATTAGAACTTAAATAGCATTTTAAAATTTGTGGCCATATTTAATTTTCTCTATAAGTTTTTTTATTTGATTATAGATGGTTGAACTACAAAAATATCGAACCCCCGGTTTTAACCACTGCCGAGAACTTTTAAACATAGGGCGATTGAAAAATTCTCAAACAACTTAATTGAAAATTACAATCGCATAATCCAAAACAAACCAAATTCACCCTTTTTGGATTATACAAACAGGTTTAAATTATCAAACAAATGCTCATTAGACATTATATTGACCTGTTGGAGCTGCTCCCTGTGTCTGCACTCCGTATATGAAGTCTACCATGAATGTTAATACGTGATACATATAGGTTCCATTGCTCTCATGCATGAATGCGTTAATTAACTTAATTAACACAGTAGCATTGATACATGTTTGAGGATACCTCATTGTCCTCTTTTTTAATTCAAGTTAAATTTGCCGTTTAAATGTGTTTTTGGATGCAATCATTATTACTGATAATTTACTGTTTCAATAGAAGTAATCCTAATAACGAGCTATTTGTTATTTGGCTATATCTATTATAAAGTTATACGAGATGAACTTTTCAGTTTTACATATAAGTTTATGTTTTAAAAAAAGTTGTTTTTGCTTTATTCAAGGTTATTTGTTGAACATCACATATTCAAGGCCATAAAGTAGTTATAAATAAATGGATATCATTGAAAAGTTAAAGATGTATAAAATATATACATAATATGAGATACATACCAAACAACACAAAATAACATTGACAAAATATTATTAATCTCAAATAAGACGATATACTATGGATAAAGTTCATGATCATCCCAACACAACCCTATCTATATTTAGGAAGCTTACATGTGAGCCTTAATTATCTGCCTTTCACTTTAAGTAATGGTTGGGGTAACTTCAGGCATAGTTTTTTAGCATCTAATCTTGATCAGACAACTCAAAATATTATAATTATTATTTTTATAAGTAATTTGCAGTGACATTTGGGAGTACACACCTCTCATAGGGGGTGTTCTTAATAAAAATGAGAAAACATATTTCTAATTAAAAATGGCTGAAATTTCTTGGAACTCAAATAGGTATTTTGGTCACTTTTTAATTTTTTTTATTTTTTTTTTAAAAAAATCGCTTGGACCATCCCAACAAAGTGAGGATACACCCCAAATTTAATGCAAAACTGATTCTTAGAAAAATAATAATTTAGAGCAGTGTTTAGACGTAATATTGAGACTGAAACTAACCTAGCCATCCAATTCAAATCAGCCCGATGATAGCATAAATCACACATATTATATATAAATATATATATATATATATATATATATGATACATAAATGGCACCATATGTAAGGTATTCATTTGTAGTAATGGGCTATTACTCATAGGACTTGATCTAATGCAAGGGTACTATAGTAGTATAATGCAACCACACTTCTAGAAAACTATATTTTTGGCATTTGTATGACCCCAAATTTTGCACACACATTCTCTTCACCCTCATAATCAATCCTACGGGGAAAAAAAAAATTCAATTTGCACGCTAGATATGGTCAAAATTAGTACCCATCTAACAATAAATCTCGACCATCCATTTGGTGAATTTCAAGATCTAGGCCTTCAAAATCACTTTTTTCTGCTTTAGCATTATTAATCTAATGATGATAAAGCTGTATAAAAATTTTGGGAATAAAAAAAACCATTTTGAGACCTATATCTAACCATCTCAATAAAATGGACGGCTTATATTAATTGGGCTAGAATGAAAACTTTCTAGAGCATTATTTCAAATTTTTTTTTTTTTGTGATTTCTTTTCATAATGAAAAGAGTATACATCTAAAAATTTGTGTCAAACAAATGTCTCTAATATGGTTTTTGAAGAGTGTTGCATTATTATACTATGCAACCGTCCTATGAAATCGTTCCCCATTAGTCAAGGAAAATTGTTTCATGCGGGCTGGACCGGATTTCTACAATATGCGGTCCAAAAGTATGAATCATCCATCTTAAAAATGGACGCAAATAGGTGGTCCACCTAAAAACTAGTGTAACTAACGGTCCAAATATGTTCTTAATATAGTAATTATTTTTAGTTTTCAATTATTATTATTTTCATACTCATGATCTCCACGTTAAATATTATATATTCTCTAAAAATTAGGATGAAATTATATTTAATTTTTGCCAAGCCGCATTTCTACAAATGCGGGCTGGCCGCATAGAAACCGTGTCCATTACTCAAACCAGAGAAGTTTACAAGTAGCCTCTCGCCCATTCTATATTACAAAAGTGGAGAATTTGGCACCACTACAGCACGACCACATGCAGATTTCGCAAGGCTAAAGCCGAACCTCAGAGCAATCGGTTTTATTTTGAAAAGCCAAATAAAAAAATTGGGTAAAAAATACAAATCGCTAAAAAATAAGGTAAGTTATAAAATCATGAACATTTTGGATACGGATCGTCAAAAAATAAAGTAAGATATTGAATCATGAGTATTTCAGATTTGGTTCAAAACAAATAGTGAAAAAATCGGATTGGTAAACATGACACGATATAGGATTATGAGTCATTAAGCAATACTCGACAATATTTTCTTGAAACTTTTAATAAATCCAGCAACCATGCTTGCTCTGTCATCATAACATAAAGAAAAATTGTTTTGTGCGGGCTGGTACCACATTTCTACATATGCGGTCCAGAAAGTACAAAGCATCCATCTTAGGCGTTCCATCTAAAAACAATAGAAACTAAAACAATAGAAACTAACGGTCGAAATGCTTTCTTGATAAAATTAATATTTTTAGTTTTTTAAATTTATTAACTTTTACATATTCATGATCTCCATGTTAGAGATTACATGTCTTTAAAAATTAAGTCTTAAAACCCATCTCAAAAATAGAATTATTAAGAGGCCTGCATTTCTACATATGCTAGCTTGGCCGCATAGAAACTGGGTTCCTAACATAAAACACATCGTAGATTTATTGAGAGCATAAAATGAAACAACAACAATATTAACAAGAACTAATTAGCAAATAACAAGAACTGTGAACCAAGATATAAAATTATGCTTCAAAGGAAAAAAAAAAACCCAATATAGGATTGACGTTAATTAAAAGAAAATGCAAAGTCCCAAATATATAAAATAGTGGTCCATCCACAATGCTATGTTGTATACTCTAATGAAATAAAAAAATAACAAATAAAATATAAAATTAATAAAACTTCTATATACAAAAAAATCTAAAACCAAAATGCTTAAGCAAATTTAAATCTCTCGTTGAATTCCTAACGACCTAAATCTCTAATATTCTTTACTCTCTCTCTTGCTCTTTATAAAGACGCCATGGGTTTAAAGAAAAAAATAAATTTTCATTAAGTTACTCTTCCTCCATTTGTACCTATTATTTTGAAATATACGATTATTTTGATTATTTTTTTGAGGAATATATTGCTTGTATTTTTTTTTAAGGGAAGTCATCGATTAAATTTTTTATAGAATTTTTTGTTAGACAAAAGTTCTTAATTTACTCCCAATGTTAATATACTTATGAGTAAGCCAAATGTTAATATGCTTATGAGTAAGCCAAAATTCAACAATATTAAGTTAATTAAGAAATAAAATTATAAGGAAGAAGTTTTTTAGAAATTTTTTTTTTTGAATAAAACATGGATTTATATTGGTTCCATTAAAAAAACATGATTTTTTTAAGATCTTTTGAAAAACTCAGAGTTATTAACATATTTTAAAAAATTCTGAAGATCTTTTGAAAAACTTAGAGTTAACATATTTAAAAAAATTCTATTTCAAATAGAGACTTGCTAACCATGCTTACAACTACCCATTTCGAAATTTAAGATACAAGAATGATTGTGATCTCCATATAATAAATGGTCTCTTCGTAAACAGTCCCTTAAAATTTTAAAATGCTTAAGATTTCTTTAATTTGCCACGGATAGAATTGAGATATTATCATGCTTGCATCAATCGAATTTTTTTCTTAAATGTGTGGCATCCCAACCAAACTAAATTCCTATATGTAATGAAAAATTAAATAAGTAGTTTTAAAGATTGATGTCTTGTATTCTAAAAAAAAAGATCTCTCGAGATAGAGTCAAAAGGACAACTCCGAAAGTCCGTATATGGGATTCGATATATCTGAGACTCGATATATATTCGTACAATGATATTTTGATAATTTGTACCATCTATCTGAGACTCTCGATATATATTGTTACGATGGGCTTTTAAAGTTAGAAGAAAAACACAGATATATATATTGTTGCAATGGGTTTTTAAGGTTAAAAGAAAAACGCATATCTCTTTGTAATCAGAGAGATGGAAGAGAGCTATTGTAACGTTATTCTTCATTGCCAGTAAAAAAGCTCTCATCTCTTGTTGCGATGAGTTTTTAAGGTTAAAAAAAAAACGCAAATCTCTTTGTTATCAGAGAGAATGAAAAGAGTTATTGTAACATTATTTTCCATTGCCAGTAAAGAAGCTCTCATATCTTGTGGACGTAGATACATTGTCGAACCACGTATATATTTACGTTGTGTTCCTCCTTTTTTGTTTTTGTGGATGGCTTTTTGTTTCCACATGTAGGGCCAGCGGCTCAGACTGCGCCGAAAGAGCTTAGGCCCTTGGCTAGGTGCCTAATCTACCCCAAGCTAGTTTGGACAAAGCCCAAACTGAGCCAAGTGAAAAAAAAAAAACCCACACACACACAAATATAAGGCAAAAAGGTCCAAGCACCCTGGAAATGCCCTCGGGTCAAATTTTGGGGGTCCAGGCCATGCCGACCAAGCCAGGATGGGCTGCCCTACCCACGTCAAAAAGGATCGCATCGACTAAAGTAACAACATGTGAAATCCAAACTCCAGACTGTAAAGAAGCTTTTTAAGAATATTTTATCAGTTTTACACATACACAAAAGATACTCTTCAATGTTTTGAAACTCTCTCTCCAATATTTTGAATTACTTTCCTTCTATCACAATTTATAAATATTTTGCAGCAACCTCTCTCTTCCTTTCTACAGTTCATGATATCAGAGGCTTCAGTCACAGAAGGACTGGTAACTGTTAAACCCTGTGAGACTCAGATTATCTGTTTTCTTCCTCGAAGAAGTTCGATATCTAAAAACACAGCACCCAAAACAAACAAGACCAATACGAGCATCCAAGATTCAAATAGAAAAGGAACATAGAGAAACCGAAGCATAAGCCGTCAGTGATCGATCTTTTGCCTTCACAAACTCTACCAAAACTCATCTCACAAGGACTCTCTCACTACATACCTGAAAGTTTTCTCACTCTGCTGGCTGCTCGATCTCCACATAAGGTCCTTCAAGGTGTTGTTGTTCGGCTTCTCGCACCTCTTTCTCTGTCTTCCTCCCCTTCTTCGACTTGTAATATAAACTCATGAAGGTCCCAACAGCCCCATACTTCCTCCTGCAATGCTCATAGAGAGAAGCATCAAACATGCGCCAAAAGTTCCTCTCACTCAGCTCTGAAACCGCATATTGGGGTTGGAAACCATGGTTCTCAATTAACCAGTCCTCCATATTGCGAACTGCTGCAACCCCATCGAATTTTTCACCTCTCAATACAGGCCCTGGAGCATAATAAACACCTACATCGGTGTACATTTGAGCATAGTCTGTATCTCCTTGCCTGTGTGCATGCTCGAACCCGGGCTCTGGATTTACCATCGTCTTGATTGGGAGCTTGTAGAGACGGTGAGGGCACAGCCAGATCGGGTACAACTGAGGCAAATAAGCGGTAGAAAGGAAAAGTCAAAAGGAGAGAGAGAGAGAGAGAGATTGAATAGTTTCCAATGCAGTGTATTCAAGAAATAGAATCAGTCATGTTTACTAGTCTACCCAGAGATGCCTTAGAAATTACAATAAACAAAACAAGAAAAAAGTTTAGAATAGGCAGAACCATTTTCCTACAAATAAAATGCATGACTGCAGACTGCTACATGTGTGAAAGAAGAAGCGATCCAGTTTGTAGGGTACAAATTGAACTGTTCAGTAGAGTCAACTAACTTAAAAAGAAATGCTTGATCCATGAAAACCAATATTTATGGTATATGAAAGTACAATTTTGATGATTCATATGAAATACAACTTGAAAACAGGCAAACTCCAGGCAAACTCCAAAACACCAATATCAATTATGTATGAAATTCAACTTGAACTAGAGGGAAGAATCCAAACTAACCAACAAAAATTTACTACAAAAAAACAAAAGCCAACAAAAATTGAAATATATAATAAACTCCATGGAGGAGAGAGAGAGAGAGAGGTCCCCCAAACAATTTAAACCACAAGGACTTATAGAAGTGACTAAGAAGAAAAGCATACCTCCATCTCTTTATGAACGAACTCAAGAGCATCCCCGACTTTGTAGAGAGGAACCAGCATATCTTGGATCACATGCATCTCATGATAATAGTTCCTGATAGCTTCACCCTGAGTAGCCTTAAGGAATGAAACCTTTGGGGGCATCAACCAACCTAGAGTCCACCTGAACCACCATTGATCGGCGAATGGAAGAATCAACTTGCCCTCCCAATATAAGCACCTGGTATGCCTGTGATAATACTCCCTGGTAGGAATATACTCCACAAACTCGCCCCTGTTAAGTGCAGTCTCAGCATGCTGATAAAACCACGGCTTAAACCACCACCCCACACTGTTGATCACATTCCCTTTCTTCTCGGCTTCTTCCTTTGAAGCATATCTTCCAGCCATACAAACTGCTTCAGTGGGTGTATAGATCATGGTTTCAACGAAGTCCGGGACCTTTGCATGGTTATCTTGGTCACCATCTCTTGGAGCAAAAGAATCCATATAAGCTTGCGCAATGTCCTTCAAATTTCCAACAACTGGGGTATAAGTGAGCTTCATGTACTCTTTAACGTGAATAAGCTTGATTTCAGCGGCAACAAGAAGTCCCAATGTGCCCTGTGACCATGGGACAGCATAGAAGAGATCAGAGTATTCATTATCCTTTGTGGCCCTGATCAATCGCCCATCAGCAAGTACCAGTTCAAGGGCAACAACAGTATCGGAGAAAAGGCCATAGAGGTGGGAGCTTCCTTCAATTCCATAGCCATTTATGAGACCCCCAACAGTGAGATCGTCGAGCTCTGCGACTACAGCTAGAGAAAGATTCATGGGCACTGTAACCCTACTAATTTGGCCCATATCGACCAAGGGTTCGACTCTTGCCACCATTCTTTCTTTATCTATCTCGAGAATGTTCCTGAACTCTGAGAGGTCGACTTCAAAGTGTCTAGCGTGCTTGTAATCAACATTTCTCATTCCCACAGCAATCCAAGGTTTTCTAGCCGTGCAAACAAGGCCATCCTTTGAAGGGTTTCTTTGTTTTAGACGGTTAACAACCTTCTTAACATTCTCATCATGTGCCTTTTGCCGGCGCTCGAAGGACTTTCTCTCAGATCTCATGTCACCAAGATAGTGGAGGAAGTAGAAAGCGAACGAAAGGGGTAGGACCACAAAGATGACGATGATCCAGCGAAACTGGACAAAGTAGTCCACCCAAATCTTCTTCCTTCTTGGCCGGAGGGGCTTCTCTAGGTCTGACATGGTCCTCGATCAAGCAGCTGTATAGAGAAATATGTGCAGGTCAAGAAATAACTAATATGGAATCAACAAGAATATTTCGGTTTTATTAAATTTTATGAATGCACTTAAAAATTAAGGGATCTTAGAAGAAAGAAGGATCGAGGAAAAACCATTTGCAGAGATTATGTGATACCTATTATCAAAATACCACCAAAAATTTCACGATAGAGATGAAGCTACAAGCAGGACCCAATAACCAAATTTCCAACATAACTTAGATTATAATTCTCAAAAAAAGAAACATAATTTCCACTGTACATTCCTACACATCACACAAGGAGAAAGAACTTATGCTGCAGATGATAAAGAGGAACTTATGCTCCAGATGATAAAGAGGATCACTTCCCATCATACACCTTTTTGTCTGCTGGCATGGACCGTGAATGTTTTTCCCCTCGGACTCCTAATTGGGAAAAACTCCTAATAGGGCATGGGGCATTAAAATATGCCAGCAAGTACCTTAGCTACCACATTTACTGATAGATACTACAAAATAAAAAGCTGCAAACCACTACAAATACAGACCAAAGGTCAACCGAATCTGGCACTTTCCTAGTAATATCCATCAAAAATTAGCGCAATGATATGATGCCACGGTTGTATCATACTACGACGCAACCACACTTCTAGAAAATCATGTTTTTGGCATTTGTATGACCTTAAATTTTTGTCCACACATTCTCTTCATCCTCATAATCAAATCCTATGGAAAAAAAAAAAATTCAAAATCAAAATTAGGACACTCCAACAATGAATCTCGACCGTCCATTTAGTGAATTTCAAAATCTAGGCCTTGATAAAGTTAAAATCACTTTTTCTTTTTTAGCATTGCTAATCTAATGATGATGACGCTATATAAAAATTTTGGAAATAAAAAAATCCTTTTGAGGACTATATCTAACGTTTTCACTAAAATGGACGGCTTGTATTAATTGGGCTGAAAAAACTATTTGTAAGGCATTTTTTCAAATTTTCTTTTCGTTTGTGATTGTTCGTTAGAATCAAAAGAGTGTATACTTAAAGATTCGTGTCAAACAAATGTTTCCAACATGGTCTTTGAATGCAATTGCATTATACTACTGTACAACCGTTCAGAAGATAAAAGAAAAAGGTTTGAATACTGGACAACTTGTACCACACAAAAAGAGAAATCATCAGCATAAGAGATGGAAATCAAATACACAGTTAGAACAGAAAAAGGATTGGAAAGGGGATGAGCTGAAAGAATCAACAAAAAAATTTTACCAATGACAAATTTCAACTAAACAAAATACACTTCTTCTTTTTTCAAGGAATAAAGCACATATCTTCATATATATGATAATTTTTAATGGAATCCAATACGTTTGATGATGTCTAGAATAAAGCAACCCAAAAAGCAGCCACTTTCCAAACGATAGTGCGGTATTTTACTTTATTTATTAGAAGAAGAACCAAATTGCACAATAAAAAAGAAAAAAAAACTGCTGATTCTCACGACACAATGGCAGCTCCTACGGTTTAGCTCCAACGTGTCCCAAGATCGAACCCTACATTGTAGTTTTCCTTTTTTCGTTGCCTGTATCAGTGATTTGTATTGCCCCGGGGGAACATATTTAATCTTCCTCTTTATCAATGCAATGCTAACAATATAAAAAAAAAACTCAAAAAAGCTGACATGCATTGTATTTCATGCCAGACGCTCTAAAGCTGACCAAAAAAAGACATGTTATACAAGATACAGTCATAAGCATTTCAGTCAAAAAGCTAAAAGAGACACCACAATAAGGAAATAACTAGATTAAGCCATAGATTACATGGATAACTCACAGCATAAAGGTTAGAGAAAACCAATTCAACCACATCATAAAGGAAACATGATAGATCCTAGAATAAAAAAGGAAATGAAAATCTGTAAAAGCATTAAAGGAATGGCAAGTACTTTTAACTGAACCTACAGTAAAGCACACGAAAACAAAAGTTCCAAACAAAACATTTTCTTTTACATATAATGGACTTGAATAAAATTGAAAATACGCACTAGAAATTTATTTTTTAAAAAAGTGGAATGTAGCGAAAAATATCAATACAGATAGATTATTAAAGCTTTCCATGACGCCTACATCACCACACTAAGGGAAAAAAGAAAAAAGATAAACAGGATGCAGCAATTTGCAAACCATTAGCAGTAGTGAAGATGCATGAGAAAATAGATGCAGTTATGGATGCTTCATTTAGTTAACAAAAAAGTATGATTTTTTTTTTAAAAAAAAAAAAAGCAAGAGAAAATGAAGAAAACTACTGCAAAACACTTTTAAAGCAAAACATATTATGTGCATATTTGGTTCGCGTGAAATAGTTTTCCCATAGTAAAGTAATTTCCTAAGAAATAGATTTCTTAGATTTAGATTTCACTTTTCTTTTTTTTTTTCTCATGTTTGGTACTATTGTCTAGATTTCCTATGAAATTGTTTTCTTTCTTCTGGTAAGCTCCACCTCGAGAAAGTCAGAGTGGGGAGAGGCCTATGACTCGAAGAAACCTAGAAAGAGAGGGGGTTGGGGGGTGGGGAGAGGGGAGAGGGCAAAAGAGAGAAGGCATGAAGAGAGAGAGATAGAGAGAGAGTGTGTAGGAAGAGAGAGAGAGAGAGTGGGGAGAAGAGAGAGCGTGAGAGGCAAATGACCAGTGTTCGCAAAATCGAACCGGAACAGTTAACCAGAAATGGGCCCAAAAACAGTTTAACTAGCCCTAACCGATAAACCGACCGATGCAACCCTTCTAACCGGGCAAGTCCCAGATGGTCAAAAAAGTTTATAAAAAAATAAAAAAGATACAAAAAAATCTACTAAAATATGAAAAACATATAAAGAATGATTAAAATAAAACACATTCAAATTACTTTGAAATTTAATGAAACAAATGGATTTGTACCTAAGGGTATTTTAAAATTTTTCTAAAAAATACGAGAAAATATAAAAGTGAGTATTAATGACCCAACAATTTTTAATCTTTACCATAATGTACAAAAATTAAAAAATACATTACAAATCAAATTCCTTATTTTTAAGAATTTATATACTTTTTTTTAAAAAATACTAATTTATCACCAAAACCGCCAAAAACCGGACTAGTCGCTTCTGATCTAACCGGGCAATTAGCGGTTAGTTCGCCCGGTTCTTTCCAACAGTGCGAATGACTTACAGCTAGGGCTGCCAATGGTTCGGGCCAGGCTAGGCCTTGACCACAAGAAAGACACTATTTGCCGAGCCAAGGCTAACTGGCCCAAAAAACTTGCTATAGGGCCGGATTGACCCGGTAAGCCAGAAAATATTTTGACACTACCCGATAAGGCATGACCCAAATAAAAGCCCGGCCCGGCCTATTTAGAAGCATTTTTTTTTTAGATCTTCACTCTTCAAACTTTTCTTGTTTGTAATAAGCCAAAGAAAAGCAAAAATAAATAGATGCTAAAATATTTTTAAAAAAAAATTTAAAATCCATTCTCTATCTAGAAACCCAATCCCTCTTTTTTTCACTAAACGCCAATTATCTCTCTCTAAAAATCTAATCTCTCTAAAACCCATTCTCTTTGAAATCCAATCTCTCTCTAAAAACTCAATGTATTTCTTTCACTAAAAGCTCATTCTCTCTCTAAAAACCCAATCTCTTTTCTCTTTCTAAAAACCAATTCTCTCTTTCTCTCTTAAAAAACCCAATTTCTTTCTCTTTCTAAAAACCCATCATCTTTTCTCTCTAAAAACCCAATCTATCTTTCTCTCTCTAAAATCTCATTCTCACTAAAAACAAAATCTCTATCTAAAAACCCATTCTCTCTAGATACCTGGCTCTCTAGAAACCCAATCTCTCTTTCACTCTTTAAAAACCTATTCTCTCTTTCTAAAAACCCACTCATTCTCTCTCTCTAAAAACCTATTTTCTCTTATATTTCTCTTTCTAAAAATACATTATATTCTTCTAAAAACCCAATCTCTCTCTTTCTCCATAAACCTAATCTCTCTTTCTCTTTCTAAAAGCCTAACCTCTCTCTCTAAAAGCTCAATATCTTTTTCTCTCTAAAAATCCATTCTCATTATCTCTAGAAACCAAATCTCTCTTTCACTCTCTAAAAACTCAATCTCTTTTTCTCTCTCTAAAAACCAAATCTCTCTCTAGAAACCGAATCTCTCTAAAAATCTATTCTCTCTATAAAACCGGTCTCTATTTATCTGAAAATTCATTCTCTCTCTAAAAACCCAATCTCTCTTGCTCTGTCTAAAAAACCATTCTCTCTCTAGAATCTTAATCACTATTTTTCTCTAAAAACCCAATCTTTATTTCTCTCCCTATAAATCCAATATATTTCTCTCTCTATAAACCCAATCTCTCTCTCTCTATAAACCCAATCTCTCTCTCTCTATGTCCATATTCTCTCTTTTTCTTTACAAAAACCCATTCTCTTTTTCTCTCTCTAAAAATGCAATTTTTCTTTGTCACTAGAAGCCCATTCTTTTTAAAAAATAAAATAAAAATTATTTTAGCATATGTTTTTTTAAGCGTACTACAAACAAGAAAAAATGAACAATAAAAAAAAAAAAATTGTAGAATAAAAAATGGACTTCTTAATAGGCTGTGTAAAGGCAAGGGCCAGGCCCAATAGATTCTTTTCGGGCCAAGACTGGCCACGGTATTTACGGGCTTTTCTGGCCCGCCCTAGTGGCAGCCCTACTTACATCCCCAACCTGATTATTTTGAAAAAAATTGGAATCATACCTATGTGGTTATGATTCCAATTTCATAGATTTTGGACGCTTTTTATGGAAACTAATTTCGGAAGTAAAAATATTTCTGAATCTTTCTACGAACCAAACGTAAGAAGTTACTTATTTTCTAAAAAATCATTATCATGCGAGCCAAACGTGCCCTATTGAGTAAAATATGCATTTTCTCCATGAAAACAACACCAAAAAACAATGCAAAGTAACATGACAATTTAGATACAAGGATTCATCTAAAATACACTCAAAAAGGTAAAAATCACAGACAATAAAATAAATACACATGAATATACTCTTGAAAAAAGTGAATACGGAAAAATAAAAGGATACACAAAAAGCAGCTAAGTATTTCATATAAAAACCCATCCGTACAAATACAGCATTTTTCATGATAAGCACCATTTAAAAACAATTTTTTTATGAATAAATAAACTCATAGATGTTTGAAAAATGAACAAGGAAATTTTCGCAAAATAGAGTAATTTCAACTCTCCATAACAGCTAAGATATGGAAGAGAAAAACAATGATAAAGGAGGAAAAAAGAGGCCAATTTTTTAGATTGCAATGGGTTCCATAAAATCACAACAAGGAACACAAAATTAAGTAAAAAATAAGCACAAAAAATAATAAAAAAAGCAACTTTCCATTCAAGGTACAGTGAGAAAGTAGAAATTTAAAAATTGAAAACAGAGGCCGATTTTTAAAACAACGGGAAAATAAAAGCTAGGTGGATTTCAAGAAAATACTGCAGTTTTCATAGGACTTACAGTGAGGAACAGAGAATAAAATAAGTTAGAAAAAAAAGGACAGGTTTCAAAAAATTACAGTGGTTTTGACTCTACAGTGAGAAGAAGTTATACATGAGAATAACAACAAAATGCAATATTTCCACAGTCAAATAACAGAAAACCGCTAAAAAATAATGCCAATTTTAACAAAATACATTCTTTTCCATAGGATCAAGAGCAAGAAACTAAAAAAAAAAGCAAAACAGGAAACTAAAGCAGGAAAAACAGCGTATACCTTAATCAAATTGAGAATCAAAACCAGCAAGATCGAGGCACCAGATCCTACACAGAGAAAGAAAACATTAGGAATAAAATAGGAAGAAAACACTGTTGAATAAAAGCTACTTATAAGCTCAAGAGGACGACACTTTCGAGGTGGGATTGAACCAGAGACCTCGCTGTATAGCACGCTACAAGCCAGAGACAAGCATGTGACTGCGTAAAAAAAACCCGAAAACAATAATAAAAAACAAATAAACAATGAGAAAAAGGCAAGGCAACACCTAGAACCCCAGGGTTTTGCTAAATGCACATATGAAATGCAGGCCAAATGCACATTTAGAGAGAGAAAAAAATAACATCTAGAGAGAAAAACATGCAATACACAAAAAATTCAAAGAACAAGATGGAGAGAAAAATATACGATCTAGAGAGAGAGAAATACAAATATAGAGAGTTTTTCAACAAAAAAAAAAACCAAAACAAGCATTTAGAGAAAGAATTTCTTACCTGTATAATAGAACCAGGGAAATGAAAAATATTTCTTTCGTGAATTAAATATAAAATTTTAAGGAAAGGGAATAATAATGGGCCGTGTTAAAATAGAGAGTAAAGAAAACTTTAGTGCACGCGCTCGTAATATAAGCGAATGAGTCAGTGCACCTTCACTGTATTGCTTTAGAAGTGACCTCAAATACCCTCTCTTTCTCCTATAATGCCATGCACGCTTTATTTATAATTATTGCTTTACTTTTATACTATTAAGCACCCACACGATGCTCTCGAGGGAGCATAGTTTACTTTTACTCCCTCCATCATATGATTTGTTTGGAGGATTTTTTTTCAAGCTGAAATTTTGGTAATCACCTTTGTAGATAATTATTTTCAAAAAAAAATAATTAAAATTTAAGTTTCCTAACACTTAGGCTTATGCTTTAAAAATTGGAGTGTTTTTATTCAACTAGTGAGTATCTATTCAAATGCTTACACGGTGTAGTTAAGAAATTTTTGTAGGATTATGTACTATGAGACTATTTATCTTTAGTTCAAAGATGTCATAATTATTTTTCGCCATTAGATAACAAATTCGATGGCTTGGGACATGTCATGCAGTCACAAAGAAATATCTTTTAAACTTTTAGTCTAATCAATAACACTCCAATAACCAACCAATTTGAAATATAATGGACAAAAGCCACAAGAGTAAATGTAATCTCTTTGTAGCAAAAGTAAATTATCACTTTATATAACTTATGTATTAAAAAGGTTATAACCCAATATTTGCCGTCTTAAAATTAATTATAAATGAAATCTTACCCGAGAGAATAAATAAATAGTATGCTCACGGAGACAGTAGAATATCATTTAGCCATATCAATTATGAATTATGACCAAATTTATTCCTCACGTGGCCCCTTTGCTTTAAATGATGAGGCGAATCTCAAATCATTCTTACTGAGTTTGTGTCCTATTTGGGTTTTGCTTTGTCTTTTTATATTTTTCATGAAGCTTTCCTTTTTCTATTTTTGGTTTAAGTTGTGAACAAATATTGATCAAGTATTTGGATTATTTTTTATTTAAAATATTTTTCAAGTATTTTTATTTAGTTCTCTTTAGCAAAATAAACCTAAACCCCAAAACTTAGATAAATATTGTATTTAAATAAAACAAAAAATCAAATATGAAATTAAAATTTGGCCTTTACCTATGGCTACGGGAAATCTCAACAGTTGGAACGGTGTGTACTCCCAACTGTCAACAAGATTGATGTGTACGGATACTTCTTTTTTAGTTTTTGTTTTCAGAACTCGTGTGGTCACGAGTGCATACTATACATTTACTTCCTCGAGTAAAATACCTTCTTACTAGGATTGTTTGGATTCAAAATTTGGGGATTCAGTTTTGGACGGCAGGCATGTCCAAGGAATAAAAATTTGAGCTCCTAAGCACATAAGTCAAAAATTTAGACGATCATTGGTCGGTCTTAGAACATTATTCTCTTTGGTAGATATAGAGGGAGTATTGTTTTTTTTAAGAGTGGAGAGGGCCTTATCGGTGTTCCTAGACCCTTATGATGAAGTCTCCAACTTCATTGTCACCAAAGCAAAGCGTAGAGGCTCAAATCCCACTGACTTGCTATTTTTTTTTAGTATAATTTTTTTTTTTAAGGTTGTTTACTAGGTTTCCAATGTTTTGTTTTAAATTAGAAATATGTCAAACTACTTATGATTATTTAATATTTTACACATTTACAATTATTCTTGTATCTTTTTGACATGCATATTAAATTTAAATAAATTTGTTTCATATGGGGAAGACTGCATTTTTAGAAGGGAAAATATAGAAGGAGACAATTTACTTTTGGTATAAAGTGAAACATTAATCTTGACTATTGGATATGAAATTGGATGGCTGCAATTATTTCATTAATCAAGCTCAAACCTCAATAAATTTTTTCGAGCTTTGTGAAACATCAAAACTATCAAATTTCACATCGGATGATTGTAAGTAATTGCGACAACCTTGTATCAACCGTAAATGGTCTCATTGTATACAATCACTTTCTATAATATGCCGTCCCAAATATAAAGCATCCATTTTAACGATGAATGATAGTCCATCTAAAAACAATCGAAACTAATGGTCCAAAAGTTTTCTTAATACAAATATTTTTTAAATTTTTAAAAGTTATTTATTTTTCATAATCAAGATCTTCATATTAAAGATTACGTGTCTTTAAAAATTAGGTAAAAAAATCCATCTCAAAAATAGATTTTTAAGAGGCCGCTCACTCTACGTGCACTCGTAGAAACCGTGTCCTAAAATTAAATCATCTCAAATATTATGGTGCACTTCCATTTTTAAATTCCAGGTCTTAGAAATACTCCACCATTGTCCTTCCTTCTCTTCGAGAAAGATAAATATTGAAATTTTAAATACCTAACCATCAAATAGAGCTCTCAATAGTTCGTCAGATTGTCTCTTGCTGTCTCTCTCTAGAAAATCTAACTGAAATAAACAATTTAAAAAAATAAAAAATAAATGGTGGGGCCACAAATGCCGGCTCCCGCCATTTGGTGGGAGCTAGACTCGTCCCAAATCCAGATCAATTTTTTCCAATCCGTATCGATATTTTTTAGAACCCTAGTTTCAACCTAAATTTGGCCTATGCGTCACCATGGTTTCAATGTAAACGTCCATGAAAAGAATCCCAGCTTTTTATGAACTCAATCAGCTCGCGCCGTCAATTTTATTGTAGGTAGATCTCTCCTTGAAGAGTTCGGTATCAATTATTTTAGAAAAAAAGTTTATATAGGGAGGCTACCTTATAATGTAGAACTACTGATGCTCCTCAAAAATCCATCGGAAATGGTAGTTTTAATATTGAAAACTCCTTTGATTGATCATTTCGACATCGAGATGTATGACTACGAAAAATAAAAAGATTTTAAGTCTCGAAAATAATGCATTTTACAATATATTATCTACACCGTCCATTTTTCAAGATTTTCATATGTTTATAGATCTACTTGATTTTAACCATTTTTTAAATTTAAAACTTTATAATTAGATATAAAAATAGATTTTGAGATAATGCTAACAACGTTTTACATCAAAATTATATACCATAATAAATTTTGAAGGTGCACCTTACCTCTACACCTACGATGTGTCGCCCATTATTTTTAACAGTTGATCTAGTGATAGTAAGATAGTCTTATAAATATAAAAATTAAACAAACCCCCTAGATTTCTTTATCTGAAACCATTTTGTCTTTCTTAAAATGAAAAGCGTGAATCTATTAAATACTCTATTATCAAAATACCCAATTTTTGTGTTTCTTTTAACTTTCTTGGTGATTTTTGTTCTAGGACCTAAGAGGATGTACGCCTAAAATTTAAGGCATAACAAGAACCTTAAATTTTAAGGAACAATATACAATAAACCATTTATTTTTAGTACAAATAGGTCACTATCAGTCATGATCAGTAGATACGAAACCGATTGGTTAGAGACACCCAATGATTTGGCCTACAATCTTAAAAAAATAAATTGAATTTTGCGAAATGCCCTACATTGTCAATTTTGACATCCATGCTATATGTGATTATCACCTCTTTGTACAAAAAAAATTAAATGATGCATTTGCTATAAGGCCTAGGTATTATGAAAACAAAATAAAAGATCACCTCAAATCCGCGTCTAGAATGCAATTTGGGCATCATTAATCCCCCATGATGACTCTAAGAAGGGTACAAATCTTGTGGATCCATAAATACTTATTTTTATAGTGAAATAAACATCTGTAAATATTTATTTTTAAGGCGAAATAGACATTCTTGAACACTAATTTTTAAGGTGAAATGGACAATCTAGATAATGCTTTAAGGCTGAGATGATCGATTTGAAAATATTACCAAAACTACAGTTTTTTGGTGAATTTTTGACGTGAGACTTTTCTTTTTTTGATTGGATTAAAGCCCTATCAAAACGTTATTTAAAAATAACTGGTTTTGTGGTGCATAATCCCCTGACAACGCATCCGAATGAGAGAGACAGAGGGAGAGAGAGGACCAAGGACAAAAAAGGCAAAGATAAGTAGTCATCATGTGGATGATAGGGAATCATGTGGGTGGGGTCTGGCAATCAATTGTGAAAATGACAAACTTTGCATCAATGCACTTATACACACAAGAAAATGCATTCTGCATATTAATTGAGAGCAACGATCATCCACCGTCCATGTTTCTCAACGGACGGGGAATATGAGCTGCTACTTTGCTTTTCGGGTTTCCACATTTGCACAAATATCATCTCCATGGATAGGGGTATGTACGTATCTATCAATGTTTAAAATCATAATATAAGCCCTAAATTTATAGAGAACCGTTACGGTTTTTCCTGTCGCATTCGAGCGATTTTTAAGTTGGATAAGCGCAAAAACATAATAGAAAATGAAAAAGTAAAAAATAATATTATAAAATAAAAGGAAAAATGTGTTATGCGGGCTGAACTGCATGATTAGATATGCGGTCCAAAAAATGTAAAGCATCATTTTTAAAGATGGATGCAAGTTGTTGTTCTATCTAAAAACAAATAGAAACTTAGGGTCCAAATATTTTCTTACTATAATCATTATTATTAGTTTTTTAATATTCATGATCTCCATATTAGAGATTGACTACATGTCTTTAAAAATTAAGTCAAGAAATCTATATCAAAAATAGATTTATCAATAGGCCCGCATTTCTACATATGCAGGCATGGCTATATAAAAATAAAAACAATGATGAAAACGTAATTGGTGGCAATGAAATTATTAGACCAACTTGGATCAAGATCCTTGATATACTCGTGTAGTTCTCTAACAAAATGGGGCGAGTTTATCAAAGCTGAACCGATTTCCCATTTTGACTTGGAACTGCATCACTCCTTATCAATTCCCTAGCTACATCACGAATTCCAAATACAAATAAGTGAACTTTAAATCGTTGGGGTGTACAGATGTGTATAATACAATTCCCAAATTGTTACAGTTTCCTATTTTACTACCCGTTATATTAGCGGAGATATTTAGTTACTTGAGTCGACTCTAAATAATTAGAAGAAAAAAAAACTATAATGATGATGATTTGGTTACTTGCCATGCCATGCGCAGGCGGAACCAATATCCCATTACATAAACTCTTATCCCCTCCAAATCTCTAAAATGTAAACTTTTATTTTAATTTTATTAATTTTTAATAAAAATAATAATTTGATAAGGCCGTAGCCGTATCAAAATAAATAAACCACCACCTCATATCTCATCGAAAATTATAACTCACGTATTTATAAATTGCTAAGATTTGTACCATTTTTTTAATTTTAAATTTTATTGTCGGTCGAAAATTGATTTTTTGTGAAAGTACTTTTATGATGAGGATATGAGACGAGGCAGCTTTATTTTGCTTTTCATAAAGGCGTGGGGCTCATATAAAAAACTTCATTATTTTTAATAATTATACGGATCACGGATTTGCGTCAACATGTTGCAAAGAGGATTGAAGTACATCTTAGGCATGAAGTTGACCGTCTTCTGACCCATGTCAGGATGTCGTCAAACCAGACCTGTCAGAAAAACTTAGTGTTGACCTTTCTTCCAAATATCTACTCCGGCCCATGCACGGCCATCCGAGTATCCAGCACGAGTCCGAGTATTGTACTAGCAAAATAAAAAATAAAAAACCCAAAATATTAGAAATGTCTAGGGTAGGTTTAAGCAAAATATATCAAAATAAAATTTAAAAGTAGTAAAAAAAAAATTATATTTTTAAAAAAGATGCGGTTTGTATAGAGCCTAGGCTCTAAACAATCAAGTTAGAGCCGGCCTTCAATACTAGGAATATTTGTGACATATTTTCATCTTTATTTATAAAGTTTAAATCTTTCAAAAATAATGTACATCGACATATCTATGAAAACTTGAAAATTGACTGTCAAAAAACGCATTATAAAATACATTATTTCCAAAACTTATAAATCTATTTTTTTCTCATGTCCGTGCATCTTGATTTCGAGATGATCAATTTGAGGATATTTGGGCATCAAAACAACATCCTCTAGTGAATGTTTTGAGGTAGGCTCAAATTTGATTGTTTAGAGTCTCGGCTCTATATAGACTTTTTTCTTTAAGAAATCAACTTGTAACGGGGTTAAAAAAATCAGTGACTAGTCAAACACTAGTGTGAACTGCCATGAGTACCCAGGACTTGGACTTGGACCCACTGGTCCAACACTAGTGTTGATTATGGAGCACCATGTTGAAAAACAATATGGACTATAGAGCAGGCGTATCTACTATATGTAAAACACCGTTTAGTTTGGGACTTGAGTTTGGAGGTCGATTTAGAGGTAATGTAGTATAAGATGATGTTTAAACAATGGTTCACAACATTAATACGTACCATAGAAAAAAATAAAGAGATTTTATGATATCTGGGGTACATGCTCCCTTGAATATCATATTTAAGATGTTTAAAATTTTTAAATTTCAAATGTATTTTAAATGGTTATGTAAGGGGACTCGTTTATCATTGTAGACAAACATACCTCTACTAAAAATATTGTATCACAAAACAACAGTACACAAGTGTCTAAATTTAATGAGTGTAATTATAAAATACTCTATAATGTGAACATCCTAACATGACCTATTTTTAAATATACTCTTATAGAAGATCTCTAAGTTTTCTATAAAAAAACTACTTCTTCCGAGGCCATAATCTTGAGGGAGTAATGATATAATTTGATCCCCTGAAACATGTACATTACCTTTGCCATTTTACCTATAAAATTTTTATGGCATTTTATTGTGGTACCATACCGGCGTCCTAAAATCAGGGTATCTTCAATGATTTTTAAAACAGATCCTCGTGTTTAGCATTCATAAAACACTATTAATAAAGGTTTCTTGATGGATCAAGTATACATTGTGGTCTTATGGGTGTACTTTAGAAAATTTATTTTAACATCCTCCATCTTCCACGTGTTGGGAGTAAACATCCTCCATCTTCCACGTATTGGAGAGTAGTGTTCAAGCAATAAATGAATTACTTACAAAAGTCAATTGTAATTCTTTCAAAATAATCAATACTTTTAAGCTGCAGGGGGAAGCATACAAACCTTTCCCTACTTTTATTGCAAGAAAAAAGTTTATATGGATCGGAGTCTCTAAACAATCTAAACAATCAAATTGAAACCCATCTCAAAAATTTCACTAGAAGAGGTTGTTTGATGCTCAAATATCTTCAAATTAATCATCTTGACATCAAAATGCATGGACATTAGAAAAAATAGATTTCAAATTTTGAAAATAGTGCATATTGTAACGCATTTTTGGAATGTCAATTTTCAAGATTTTCAAGTTTTTATAGATATGTCGATCTATACTATTTTTTAATCTTTAAATTTTATAAATAAAAATGAAAATATATTTTAAGATTATCACAAAGATTTTCAGATTTGAAATCACATTTTTTGATACTATTTGAAGGTAGGCTCTAATTTGATTGTTTAGAGCCTAAGTGCCATACAAACGGCACCCTTATTATAATAGACAACACTCTACTCATCTTTAATAATATAATACTATACAAGTATAAAAAATTGTATTTAATTTTACATTCTATTGTTATTAACAAATTTATTATTATTAAAAACTTTCTTTTGTACATCTCACAATGTGTCACATTTTATTGTATCTTCCCTCACATGTTATATGATCCCTTAACTAAAAACCACATCTTATTATTTAAAATAATTTTTAACATTTTTATTTTCAAATACTCATAATGTTATTTTTATCTCTAATTATAAAATTTCAAGCTTAAAAAATAATATAGTTCAAGCATATATATGAAAACTTAAAAATCTTAAAAATTGACGGTCAAAAAATGCAATACTACTTTACAATATGTACTATTTCCAAAACTTGTAATCCATTTTTTTTTCTCATGTTCATGCATCTTGATGTCGAGATGATTAATTTGAGGATATTAGGGTATCAAAGCATAGTAAACTTTTTGAGGTGCAGTCTAATTTGTTTGTTTAGAGCCTCGGCTTTATATTAACTTTTTTTTATATATAAAAGTTTAATTCTTGAAAATTGATTTCACAATTAGAATAATTTTGTTTTATGAGCACATTTTTAATAAATATTTTGTACTAAATATATTTGATATGTTATAAACATCTTATTATATATTAAGGTACAAATGATAATAGTTAACTTTATATTAATATTGAAGGTATTTTTGTAATGTAATAACATATAATTTTTATAGATTTATTTTTATATTAAAATGTAATATTTGTATCATATATTATATCTCATTATAACTATTAAACATTGAATACCTTAATTCATTACAATGAGCAGTTTAGGACTATTAAATTCGAGCAATGATCCAATGCAACAGGTTGTATCATAGTATAATGCAACGACACTTCTAAAAAACCATGTTTGCGGTATTTGTATGATCCCAACTTCTGTACATCCACACTCTTCATGTCAATAATCAATCTTCCAAAAACAAAGTTCAATTTGAACCCTAGATATGGTCAAAATGAGTTCCCTCTAAAAACAAATTTAGACCATTAATTTTGTGAATTTAAAGATCCTAGCCTTTATAAACTCAAAATCATTTTTTTCTTTTTTAACATTGTTTATCTAATGATAATAAAGCTATCCAAAAAAATTGGAAATAAAAAAATCCTTCTAAGGCGTAGATCTAAGCATCTCACCAAAATCGACGGCCTATGTTAATTGGGTTAAAAAAATACTTTCTAGGTTGTGTTTTCAATTTTTTCTTTTTTTGTGATTGTTCATTGGAATGACAAGACTGTATATTTCAAATTTTGGATCAAACAAATGACCATAAGATGGTTTTTTAAGGGTGTTGCATCATATTATTATACAACGGTTGCATGAAATCATTGCCCATTAATTTCATATCGCTTTGATTTCTCACAATGAGTGGTTCATAACTAATAATCCCAAACCACTTTAATTCTTTTTCGGAACTATTAGTTTAAAACCATTTTTATTTAAAGTAATGAACGGGTTGGAACTAATTGTTCCGGACTATTTTGGTTTTTTACCCTAGGTGATTTGAAATTATTTACGAAAAATAAATAACAAAACACTAAAGGGTTTGTTAGGCTACACTATTTGTGGTGTAGACCCTTAAAGTGCTCAACACTTTTAGATATTTTTAGACCCTAAAGGGTACATGGATGCATAAAGGGTTTGTTAGGTTACACCACTTGTGGTGTAGACCATTAAAGTGCTCAATACTTTTAGACTTTTTTAGACACTAAAGGGTACATGGTTGCATAAAATAAAATATACGAGACACTTTTTAAGTTATTTTATCATAATCCTTTTTTAATACAAATCAAAATCAATATAATTTTGAAAGGTTAACCATTAATTTATAATATCACCTTACTAACAAAATTGGGAAATATTTTTTTATGTTTTAATCGAGGGAAATTATCATAAATATACATTAATTTTCGTCTATTCAGAAAAAAAACCTTTTAACTTTCATAAATCTCGACTACACCCTTTTTATTTAATTTTGATTTTTTTTCACCAGAACAACATTAATAGTAATCGTATTACTGTGAAGCACAATTACAGTACTTAAATTACCCCAATATTTTATGGTATTTTAAGTACTGTAAAACTAACCATATACCGTAAGAACTTTCCCATGTAATACGGCATTTTAAGCACAGTAAAAACTAACCCATGACATACAATCGAAATATCGTGAACCCTTTTCTATTATTTATATTTATCTCTTGCATCATGTTTATACTTATCTCTTTCATCTCTCTAGTTCTTTTTATGCCTGTCTCTTTTTTCTTTCTAATTCTTTTGAATATTTATCTCTTATTTCTCTCTGTAATTATTTTTATCTATTCTTTCTCTCTCTAACTCTCTTTCTCTCTCCAAGGATATTTGTATAATAGTTTGTGTGTACCTTACCATCCCCTATAAAAACTCCATTCAATCCCATCCCCTAAAAAAATTAGACGGAGTCAGATTTGTATCGCATCGGAATCGTGCTTGTTGAGTTGATGAAGTAACTAGCGAGAGAAAAAGAGTTAGTGAGAGAGAACATTTAGAGAGAGAAAGAAGAGATAAATATTTAAAAAAATTAGAGAAGAAATAAGAGATAAACCTAAAAAAAATTAGAGAGATGAAATATATAAATATGAACAAGAAGAGATAAACATTAAAAAAAATTAGAGAGAGAAATAACAGATAAACTTTAAAAAAATTAGAGAGATGAAAGATATAAATATGAACAAGAGAAAATGAAGGGTTTACAGTGTAAGTGTCGTATAACATGAGTTAGTTTTTACGGTACTTAAAATGCCATATAACATGGATTAGCTTTTACAGTAAATTAAGTACTGTAAATGGATTAGTTTTTACAGTAATTAAAGTATCGTAATTGGCTTCATGGTAATAAGACTACCGTGAATGTTATTTTGATTAACAAAACCTCAAAATTGAAGAATTTTGGTAAAAAAAAAAATGCTCAAAATTGAAGAAAAAGAGTATGGACGAGGTTTATGAAACCTGAGGTTGTTTTTTTCTAAATAGACAAAAATTAAGGTATATTTGTGATAATTTCCCTTTAATCAATTGTGATTCACACTGTACTGATAATTAAAATTCAAATGCAATAAGCACACAATTAGTATTTTTATTTAAAAAGTAGGTAATACTATTATTTCAAATTAATTTCTAATAATATTGTTAGATATTAATTGCAAATAATCATAGTGCATGAAAGCTATAAGTTTTACTCAATTAAATTAATGCGGGTAGTTATTTCTATCGTAATTTTGAAAATAAAATTACTCAAAAGGGAAGACATATTATTATTTTTGAAATTTTATATTAATAAAAATTTTAATTTTACCTCAATTAAAAAATACTTTTTAAATTTATAAATTTATTTAAATTGTTGCAAATATATTTTTTAAATTGTTTTTAATTAAACGAACATTTTATTTGATGACATTATTGATACCATTGATTTTAATAAAAAGATATTCTAAAATTTATTTGCCGTCGATTGCTAAAGTAAACTGCTAACCATTTAAGCCCACAAAATATTGAGTAATACAAAAAGAAATTATTGTAGTTACATTGCCATTACAAAGGCCGATACCTTATGTAAATGGCTCACAAGAACTACGCAATGATAGTCTCGAGATTGAAAATATGGATAACAATATTATTTGGTTATTTGCTTGGTATTACATAAGTCATATAACCATAGCCACAATTATGATTGTATATTTTCTTGGTGGACGTTTGAAAGAAAAGAACGGTTTTCAGCACAGTCAAATAAATAAATTTTGTATCATTATTCTTCCTTCGTCACCGTGCATGATGGTTCATATTTCACAACCTTCCTATTATAGTAGTATGGTAGAGATACAAATCATATCACACAAAAGATAGCTCATAAAGACCACTTGGTATTTTTTATTTATTTATTTGGGGATAGCGTTCCACCAACATAGAAGTTCTATCCTCCCCCTATCATCCAGCCGTCCATTTTTTATCAAGAGAGCCACTCACCGTTTGATCTTAGATCCGACGTCTCAAAATATTTTATTTTTAATTTTTTTAATACAATTTTTCTGAATATGAATTTTGATATGTGCCATCTTCTCATTGGGGCACACCTATAAAAAATATTAACAACAATTTTTCGATAAAAATAATGACCAAAATACCCCTTTAAACTTTCAAAGGTATTTTGGTCATTTTATTTTATTGAAAATATTTTTTTATTTATTTTTCGTTAGTGCGAGTTTAATCGAAGAATGAACGTCCGAGTTTAATCGAAGAATGAACGTCCAAAATTTGGTGTCAAAATAATTTATAGAAAAAAATTAAAAATAAAATAGTGCAGAGATGTGACATTGTGATTGGGGCAATCTGAACCCTCCATTAAAAAATAGACGGTTGGATAAAAAGGAAGATAGAACTACTATGTCGTAACCCTTTTATTTGATGAGCAATCAATAAATGTCGGCATGTTTACCTATAGGCATAAAGTATCATCTTCTTATGTATTTTCTTGAGCGATATGAAGTAAAATGAAAATGATCCCGGTCAATTTTTTTTTTGGCTCACGGTTCTAAGAGGTTTTGGGGCAGAGCAAAAGAGTTTGTTTGGATGAGAAATGAAATCTTAAGAGATTATTCAAACGATTCCCACCAGCCATCTCAAACTTTTTTTTTTCCTTGAAAAGTCGAATGCAAAAATTTTCGATTAGTATTTGCTTTTTCAATTTTTTTCATTTTTCTAATTATTTTTTTTGTTAATTGTGATCAAAATTTGAAGTGGGTTGTGGTGCATCCTTAAAAAACATAAAAAAAAAAATCATAAAAATACAATAAACAAGATACCCTTAAAAGTACAAGGGGGGTATTTTGGCTGCCATATTTTAATATTATTTTTTAATAATTTTTAAACAAGAATACCCAAACTCATTTGTCCAAGCACATCTAAAATGCTCAGGTATTCCAACCGATGATTATGTGTTTTTTGATGGGCTTCTTAAATTGAATTAGAAAAAATGGTTTAACATGTTAAATGGTTCTTAGGTCTTCTCCTGGGTGCTGTTTGGTAAATTTTCTTGAAATACACTTTGCTTTGGAGTGACATGGGATGTGTTTAGATTAACATTGGACACAATTTTCCCTAGAGAAACGAGTTTGTAGAGGGGCTGAGAGGGTGGAAACAAAGAGTACCCTAAAGGGGGGCACTTTTTTCCCTTAAAAAGAAACTACAGCAGTTTTATATTAACCTTTTTAGCAATTTCCAGCTTGTTACTTTCCTCTCTGTGACTACATATTTAAATGTTAAAAACATAAAATTTCCAACTTGCAGGTACCCTCCTCTGCATTTAGGAAAAGCAACA
>NW_006499435.1:1229676-1241140 GCF_000471905.2 Amborella trichopoda
CGTAGTAGTACTAACTAAACTTAAAATTAAAATTAAATTAAATAACTAAACTAAACTAAATAACTAACTAACTAACTAACTAAGTAAGTAGTAGTAGTTAGTTGTATATTATTTTTTGAGAATTATCTTTTTAATATTTTTATTAATTTCATATAATTTGAATTTGTATAAAAAAGCTAAAATTCAAAGATGAAACACAACCATAGGCATCCGATCAGCCTCAATTGAATCTAGGCCATTCGGTGTATACTATTGCATCAGCCCTTGGGCTGACAAAATCTTTCTCCACATATCTGTGTGCGTCATGCGTGTGAGTGCGTGCGTATACGCGCATGCGTGCATGGGTGTGGGTGTGGGTGTGGGTGTGGGTGTGGGTGTGGGTGTGGGTGTGGATGTGGGTGTGGGTGGGGGTGGGGGTGTGTGGGTGGATAGATAGATAGATATGAGAGAGAGAGCTCCAGATACTCTCTGATATTACAAGTTTCTGGAACACCTGCATCATCTATAGGTCTTTCAGGTGCTTTTCTTACAACTTTCCTTAATTCTATTACAACTCATTCTTCTATAAAATTTTACAGTAGGATTCTGTTTTTGATCAAATTGCACTGAAAAGATGCATATAAAAGGGCGACTAACATAACTAGAGGATAAACAGGACAATATGAGACTTCCTTTAACGTGTTAAACATAACTTGTTAAACATACCCATGAGATTGAAGAGCCGAAATGGTGACAGCTCAAACTTGATCTTTGGCAAGGAAACGAAGGCCCAAGATACAGCCCCTACCCAGGGCTCAGTTGGAACTAGCCTTAATTTGACCCATAACTCCCCATCAATATCAAAATCACGAACACCAACAGGTACCATAATGGGAATGACACTGAATTTAAGGGAAAGCATTAGCAGCATGCGAGCACCACCTGTATAGCGAAGGCCTATCTGATACCTGAACAACATGACCAAATCGATACATAAAATGGAAGGAAGTTCCTGCCTCAGATCAATAGATAATATTAGAGGGTCACAGGTCCATTTCTAGCATAACTTTGGAAGCATAAGCAATACCATTGTCAACTTAGCGTGAGCAAGATAAGTGAGCATATTTTCTAGCTTGTAGAAATCCAAGATACCAAAGGACTAAGCACAACAAACTAGTGCCAAAAAACTTTTCAATTGCATAAGACAAGAATAGCTTGATCAAGGCTCAAGATTTCAGTCTACCTCACCAAAACTGTGCACAAGAAGTATAGAAACTTTTCAATTAAATCAGCCCCAACTTAGAGAAGAACTCTGAAATTCTTCCAATTGTGGTTCATGTGAAAGCATAATTTTGTAAAAGAAACATCAAATTGAGGCACACAAAAATAGTTATACAAAATGGAAAAATGTTCAAACTACAATTTACCTAAAGATAAAATCAGCAAAAAACAAATCATTCCATTTCAAGTCACCAGTATGCTGATATAAAATGTTTCAATGTTTGAACTAAATTCTTACTCAATAATCGTTTCGAAAGGAAAAAAAAAAAAGATTAGTTGTTAGTAAGGTTTCATGCACCAATACTTCTCATTCTATGTACGTTACTGGATCAATTACATTTTTTACTTTTTATTTATTTTAATCCTAGAATATGTCAATTATTTTTAAACAATTTATAAAAATACTGAATGGTTTCTCAGTTGGAAGACAAATTTGATTATAAGCATTCACATCATCTTACAAAGTATACAACTGATACAGATTGCAACATTAGCTGAATAAGGTAGTGAAAAACAGAACTCAACACGACCAATGTGGACCATGAAGAAATCATACAAAATGCTATGAAAGCACATGTGAGATGTTACAGCTTAGATTTATCTCCTTAATCAGCAAAAGACATTTGGTCAAATAAGAGAGAGAGAGAGAGAGAGAGAGAGAGAGAGAGAGAGAGAAACGATAAGAGTGATCGGAGGGAGGGGGATGAGAAGGAATAAAGAGAAAGAAAGACCTAGAAAGAACGACACCTTGAACGCAGATAAGGTGTATGCTAAAATGGGGAAAAGAGAAAATTTATGCGAAGTAAACATTTATAAAGCTAGGCAAAACTTACTGTAGATCATTGGCACGACGAGAAGTTCGCCTCTCAACGCTCCGAACTGATAATGGCTCTTCTCCTAAAGAGAACTGCTTAATCTCAACTCTACTTACATAATCAGGCTTTTTTAAATTGTCAATGACTGGCTGAAGCAACCCACTAATCCAGTTTTCGATCCCAACTCTGTATACTTTCCACAATTTCCCCAAAACCATATTCACCCACTCCACTGTCTCCTTCCTCTGAAGATCCTTCTCTGATAATAGAGAAAACCCAGTTGGAAGTTGAGGAAAAATACCCCTTCGGGGCTCTAAACTTTGCTTGCTCCTTTTCCTTGAAGTCCATAGCTTGTCAAATAGCACCCCAATAAAGAAGAAGAATACAAAAAGGCCTGCAATGTTTCGATTAATAGGAGGAGAAGGAATTGGGTGAATTACACCCAGTTGGGTCCTTAGTTTATCGACCAAAGGGTCTTCTTGCAAGCTTGTAAAAGCCGGTCCAATCTGAACTGGCTCATTCACTTGTTTCTTGTCTGAACTAACGTTGGTATTTGATCTTTCAAAGTCTAAATCATCAGAAAACCTTCTTGAGACGAAGAATTGACCAGATTTCAAGCTTCTCGTTGCTGAATCAATCAAATTAAAATCAATCGTTGATTTTTCATTATCAGACGACGATATCATGCATGCTCCAATACTCCCACAATTCAAAGCCCTCCAGTGAATCTCACTGGAAAATAATCCTGTCAAAAACCGGCGTCCATTAAACCTACTAGTACTTCTATCCTTGCTCCTTTTCTTGTTATGTGGATGCACCACAGGCGAAAGACAACAGAATTGAGAGACAGTCCAGGCAGCTGACGCCTGTTGTAAAAACATTTAAAACTGGAGAAAAGGCAGCCCTAATTTTGAAACGGGCTGAAGCGATTGAATAAAGTGAACTGGTAAACATAGATTCAGAACCAATTATTCACCTAATCAAACCCAACCAAACTGCAAGGCTCCAATTGAATCCCTAGAAAACAGATTCTCAGTTCATGAACAGATAGGCCCAAAATTAAACAACGAGATAAATCCCGAAACCCTAGAACCCAGCCTAAAGGAGCTAAGTGGGGAGTTCCCCGGAAACCAATCAATTCAGTTCCCTGAACCACCATTTTCGGAACAAACACCCAAACCCCAGAAAATAATCCGCCATAAAACAGCAATTTGGCAAGACTTCAAGCTCTCGCAAATCGAAATGACACCCATCCAAACCATAGGAAAGGTTCCACCATTGAAACACGAGGATTGGAACTACAGAATACTGGAAATTACAGGCATTTTATAAACCATAGTTGAAGTTAGGGACAGATGAATCTACCTTATCAGGGCTGGAAGCCATCGAAGAAATAAAGAGAGAGCACAAAAAGAAGAAATACAAAAATGGAATGAAAAATTGAAAGCTTTTGGGAAATGAAGAAGAGTGGCGCCAACCATAGTGTTTTTTCTGGTCAAGAGAAGCTCGCTGTGATCCTGGATAGCCCAGGTCGGCGACACGTGGCAAACGAGTTATCGCGATGTTTGTGTGTGTTTGTACTCACGAGCAAGAAGGCTCCCGCGTTTGCGCCTCGCACCATTCCGCGTGTGGTGGTCGGAACCCAGGTCCCTATTTGGTGTTTAAAAATTAGGGCACCAGACACAAAAATATAGTGCGGCTTGGCCCTATTTTTTTTATTTTTAATCCATTATTTTATAAGGGAGTTTAAATAAATAAATTAAAGTTTTCAAATTATTAGAAAAAATAAGTTTTTATAAGATTCCAACCTTATATTATATATTATAGAAGTACCCTCCACCTCAAAAAGACAAAAATTTAAATAGGAAAGAGTATTATGAAGTGGGAAAATGCTTTCCCTTCAAGAGTGGTTATTTAAATTTAATGTTGTTGCTTTCATTAATCACGTGATGCTCTTTCCTTTCAGTGGCTACAACTCCATTTATATTTATATTGTGCTTCTATCTTTGTTAAAAGATATCATTCATAATTAGAGTAATGATCTTATGAGACCCTCCCACACCCATATATGTAGAATCTTAAAAGATCATCATTAAATTTCGCATAGATATCTAAAAAAGTTATCATACGACTGAGTTTTTTTAGAGATCTATTCCAAATTTAATGGTGATCCTTTGATGTTTTAGACACATGGGTGTGGGAGATCATTACTCTTTATAACTATTAAGTGATTTTATCCTTGCTCAAAGATTGTATGCTCTTGCTAGAGTACAAGAAAACTCTCTATGAATAGTTTTAGGACTTGAAACTTCGGGGATGTAATTGTTTTTGGGCAAGGGACTAACCTCTCAAACAAAAAGGCAAAAAATAAAATCATATATATATAAAGTATATATTTTGTTATATAAATATACCAATTTTTCTTAAAAAAGGACAATTTTGTTTTTTGGCCAAAGACGCCGAATCACCCCGAAGAGGCCAAAGCACATAATTATCTTTTTAAAAAACACTTTTGTGCTTCTGCCGAATTAGACTGAATCTACCTGAAACAAGCTGAAGCCGTTGCAGTAGAGTTTTGCTTGCTTCGGTCTAGGCCAAAAATCCAAAGGCTTTGGCCCTTTCGGTCGAAGCAAAGCAAAATTGACAATATTGACCCCTATATTAAACTAAAGCTGTCCAAATTTTTAACAATCATATCTAATTATTTAAGGACTGAAAACACAAATTTTCCCTTTTATAAATTATTGTAATTCTAAAGTGGAACTCGTAATTAATATAAAAAACAAACACAATAAATATTTGACTCGCTCTTTTACATAGGGGCGTAAGTGTATAATGTGAACCTGCCGGAGTTCACTCTTTTTCTTTTTTCTTTACAATTCAATACGTGATATATTAAATATTTATCTCCACACATGGAGAATTAGGGGTGTTTTGCATGCATGTATAAATTTGCATAACTCCTGAGGCATGGCATGGCATGGCAACTTAAAAAAATCACGTTTTGTAGTGGACAAGTGCGTGATGACTTGAACTACCGAATTTGCGAGCCCTTCACAAAAAGAGTTGTTGTGGATGTATCATACGTGATGCATCATACATCCATCACATACTAAGTAAGTTACAAGAGAATTGCTATGGATGTGTGATGCATGATATATCTTACATCCATCTTATACAAAGGTGGTCATGTGACGCAGTGAGCACTAGTTCATGGATACTTGCATTTCATGACTATGTTCCTTTTTTCATTTTTTTCCTTGTATAAAAAAAAAATAGTCCATGAATTCAGGTATCCGGACAGAGCGATTGACAAACAAATCGAGGACACTGGCAATGTAAGGAGATTTACACAATGTCATCTTGAGCATCAAATGGGATAAAAAAAAGTACGTGAAATTAATGAAAAAGCATAGAATAAGATCATTTACTTTTTGTCAAAGGAAGTTACGATTATTATTGATCATTAGATGTGAAATTGGTTAGTTATGAGTATAAAATTAATTTTGCATGAAGTCAAAAAAAAATTAACTTGAACTATGTGATACACTTTAATTTGTTGGATTTCACATCCGATAGTTAAAAGTGATCGTGACTTTCTTATACCAAGAGTGATGGTCTTACAGCATACAATCCTTATTTACTCACAAACGAAAAAATTGAAAGGATTTCAAGAGTTTGTTGGTCTCTTTCGGCCGTGTTTATAGAAAGAAATAAAGTTGAAGATTGCTTGGCTAAAGAGAGGTCCCTAACACCTCCCTCATGGTTACAACGTTCTAAATTTTTATAAGATTTCATAACCAATTTGGTGGTATAAGAAAAGTTTATAATATGAACATTTTATTTGTCTGTGGTATTGAGACCCCACAATCTAATTTAACCATTGAATGTGAAATGGAGGCAGTTGGGGAGTTTCATTAACTGAACTCAAATTCTAAAAGAAAAATTGTCGAACTTCATGACACACCAAGCTACTATATTTGACATCTAATGCCCGCAACTTCCTTGTATTAAAGGAAAATAGTCTCATGGCATAAATTCCTGGAACCATTGTATGTGTAATTGAGTAGTTGGGGGTGTTTAATTGATTACGTTGAAAGTCCATAAGAAATTTTTCCGGATTCCGACACAACCCAAGCTGCAATATTTTATATCAGATGGCTATAAGATGAATAGTGTCATGATATACAGTCCCCTTCACATATCCTGATACACCTATGCATCCATTTTTGTTAGTTGATGAAAGCCATACATTAACATCTACAAAATAAACAAAGAAACTATAGAAGTCACTATGGAGATGCGATGTGCATTATTAGCAAGCATGCATTTCATGAGAATGTTCTTATGCACATGTTGCTACCAAAAAAAGTGGTTAGTTTGGACGGCTGGACTTGTGAAGTCTATTCCATCATCATGTATGGTTTAGTGATGCTACATGTACATTGCCTAAGAACAGGAATATGGCTCTTGAAGCTTTCTTGTGTTGATTTTTTTTTTGGGTTTAGGAAAAGTATGTTACAACCACGAAGTATGCCCAAAAAGATGTAGTTAGAAGTAGTCCGAAAATATATGGGACTTATGATCATTTAATAGAGTAAAATAGTGTATTAGGATTCGTGTAACCGACCCCAATTAATTAAAAAAAAGATATACGACGACTCTCGTAATATGATCTCCTAAGTGCCTGTAGTCAAGCCCATGCAAACTAAAAAAAAAAAATTACCAAAATACCTACAAGACATGAACTATATAATATTTTACCCATGTCTGTGATTAATTTAAAAATAAACATTAGAAGACACATGATCATGACATGTCATGGAACGGTTGCAAAAGCGTAAATTGTTAACTAATTAATCTCTTGTGTATGGGTTGATAAATTTCCCATATAAGAAAGATGGTGTACAAGGAAACAAAAACTTTTGTTGGTTGTTATCTGAAAATTGGATCAAATGAGTATCCATGTTCACTTCCTCGTGTGAAAGCATGTATGCCTCTTGGTTTTTCTCCCTAAGAACACAATTAAAATGGATTATCTTATCATGCCTCAAGCTTTTAATTTCACCAGGGAATTGGGTGAAGAATCACCAGGAGGCCGACAAGATCGGCGGCACCATTGGACTACTTTGCCAAATCCTCTTCCACAACGACACTGCGGTGTTAAGAAGTTAAGCACAGGAAAATATACTATTCTCGTGTTCTTTATGAGAGACAGGTAAAAGAGGTTGATTCTCTCATAGGGGCCATGTAGCTTCTCTTATTTGCCAATTGGGAAGCTACTAGGAACTTTGAAAAACATTGGAAAAACAGGGGTCGACTTTTCCACATTTTTGTGGAAACACGCAACTAACTCTTTTGGAGGTTAGCTGCGGGTCTCTAAAAAATGGGGAAGAGGCCACCCCTTTTCCCCCACATGTTTAAGTAAAAAAAGTTGCCCCCTCCCCCACTATAAAAGTTTTGTTTTGAAAACATAAAACCGTACGTTATTTAGTAAGAAAAGTATCCCATCCACATCATGATGTAGGTGTATGTTTACAAACATAACTAAATAAAAATGATTAAAACATATTTTAAATAAAAAATCAAAATGCCTCTAAAATTTATCTTGGTCAATATTTTCAAATTATTTTTTTGTTAATGTTATTCAACCTTATTTATAAAAATGAACCTAAAACCGAAAATTTCGGATTAAAATCATCTTTACATAAAAATAAAAAATAAAAAATGAGATTCATTATTGACCCTTGGATGAACATAGTTCAATCTGAACCATTAAAGTGTGCATGTGCATCTTTTAAGCATCCACATGTTGTGGACCCAATACCAACCCAACCCGATTAATATGAGACTTCCCATAAATTTTTTTTTTTAGCTTAACCCACTTTGAACCTCTAGGGTGAACCCACCTTGTGCCTCTCTCTCTCTCTCTCCCATAGTCTCTCTTGCTCTCTTTCCCCCTGTAGCCTCTTCTTTAAGATCCTACACCTCTATATCCCTCAAAATGCACTCTCTCTTTCTCACACACCCGCCCCACTCTCTCTCTCCCATAGTCTCTCTTGCTCTCTTTCCCCCTGTAGCCTCTTCTTTAAGATCCTACACCTCTATATCCCTCAAAATGCACTCTCTCTTTCTCACACACCCGCCCCACTCTCTCCCTCTCTCTCTTAGAGTCCCTCTCTAGTGCTTACTTCTCTCTCTTAGGGTACGTTTGACACAGTTTTTGGGAGCAGAAAGGAGTCTTTTACAAATTATGGAAGACCACCATTCCTTTATTCTTCATTGATTGGAGGTCTTTCAAAAATGGATCCATTTTGATGTTAAAAGAGTGCTGTGAGAGAGGCTGCCCTTCCACTTTGCAGCTTCTACGCCGTAATATCAAACATGAGTAAGACATTCAACTCTCACATCCGAAAACTTCCACTTATCAAACACGCCCCTAATGACATTTCTACGTCCTAGAGCTTATTTCTTTATATCCGAAAGCATCTCTTTCTATTCCTTCAAGAGCCTCTGAATCTCTTCCCACAAGAGCATACCTCTCTCTACCTTAAGAGCCTCTCTCTTTATCAAATAGCCTACCTCTCTTTCTATATCCTAGAGCCTATCCCTCTCCCTCTATCTATTTACCCTAGAGCCCATCCCCTCCTCTATCTCCCCCAAGAGCTCACCTCTTTCTCTCTCTCTACCTAAATGACTGGTTTTGGTGATGAGGATTTTATATTCGAGTTTTTTTAGCTCTTCCACAAACCTAAAAATTAATTTTAAAGTGGAAGAGTTATAACACTTTTTCAGTTTGCAGAGAGATAATTTTTGGGACCCTTGAGAAGATTACATGGATTTATGGAGTTAAGTGGAAGAGACTCAGAGGATAACGGAATATGGATGTTTAATCAGAAAACAACAAAGTATGAGAATATTATATGTTTTGGTTCTCGAAGGGAATGCAAGAAAATAATGATCTTTAGTCTGTACAGAAGACCAATATGCAGACACGATGGGGAAATTATATTGAGAATGTAAATATAAAGTTATGTATGATATGTTAAAATGGATGCATGTTGAGTGGCTCCCAATGAGGAAATAACAAATTATAAGTAGGGGTGCCAACAAGCCAAATTGAGTTCATTCATGTTCTAGTGGTTTCAAAGGATTCAAAATCTGATTATTTAATGAAATGTACTAAAATGGGGTTTTGGGATGTTGAGGCTAAAATTGTGGAGCCGTGTTCGAAAAATCAAACCGGCTTTGGAAATCGGCAATGTCAAGTTTCAAATAATCAGTAAATCGGCTAGTTCAATCGGCCTAACCGAGTAAGTCCTTCTTGGTCCAAAAAATGTTAAAAAAAATACAAAAAAATCTAAAAAAAATATGAAATATATATTTAAAGCATGATTAAACAAAGCACATCCAAATGAAGTTGAAAATTAGTAAAAAAAAAAAAGGCATTTGAAAAAATCAATTTGTGCCCAAGGGTATTTTAAAACTTTTTCTAAATAGATGAGAAAATGTAAAATTAATTATTTATGGCCAAAACACTTTTCAATCTTTGCCAAAAGGATAAAAACATTAAAAAACATATTATAAAAAAAATCCCTTATTTTTTGAGATTTTATATAAATTTTTTATTTTTTATTTTTAAATACCCAGCCGGACCACCAAAACCAGCTTAACCCAAATCAGCTAGTGCGCCGTTATGGTTTTTGACAGGCCAGTACCTAGTTGGACTGGCCGAATTTGCAAACACTATTGTGGAGGTTTGTAATTTATCATGGTCTAGTTGACGCATGACGGCATGAGATTAGACAATATGGGTCGATCTTTTATCGATTAATTAAGGAAAGTCTGAATCTTCAATTTCAAAATTTTTGCATAAATTTCACGTTTAACAATTGGGAAGATAAAAATGCTGATGGCGGGTTATGTCAGAGGTATGCAACCTTCCGACATGGTTATGGCGACATAAACCACCTAGCATTTTTCGTTTATTGAGATTGTGATGCATGTTTTCCTTTTCAATCACTCCCACTTGACCCATGGTTAAAGGTTTGTACATAGGATTAGCTTTTGTTACATGTTTTAAGGCTTTCTGGACCTTAAAGCCATCACGTTCAACTTGGCTTGCCTGGTGAAGGGTAGAAACCAGTCCCACTTCAACATACATATTTATAATACAATAGAAAATATATGGGCAAGTATGGAGGGGCATGGCCGTTGATAGAGTGGAATGACGGACTAGGGTTCATGGAGCCGATCCCAAATAATTGAAAAAAAGGCTATGATGATAATACAAAAGGTGCAGTTGGCATACGGACACCTCCGTAAGTGTAGAGGTAAGGTGCCTTTCAACTTTTATCATAGTATATAATTTTTATGTAAAATGTTATTAGGATTATCTCAAAATCTATTTTTATATCTAATTATAAAATTTTAAATTTAAAAAATAGTTAAAATCAAGTAGATCTATAAACATATGAAAATCTAGAAAATGGACAGTGTAGATAATATGTTATAAAATACACTATTTTTATGAGACTTAAAATCTTTTTATTTTTCATAGTCACACATCTCGATGTCGAGATGATCAATCAAAGGGTTTTTCAACATTAAAACTACCTTTTACGATGGAGTTTTTTGAGGGGCATCCATAGTTCTACATTTTAAGGTTGCATCCTTATATAAACTCTTTCCTAATACAAATTATAACCTTATTTTGAGCCGTATTTGTTTAATTATTATGTTAGTGAACTTAGCTTGGCTTGGAGGTAAAAGATATTGCTCGAGCTTGGTTCATCATGAGCCAATATGAGCTGCCTAGCTTGCCTTGCTCATGACCCTATTCATGTTATAGATGTTGCTTCAGTTGAATACAAATTATGAATAAGTATTTATAAGCTGAGGGTATATACGTGTGTTGGTATATGTATTGTATGTGCATGTATATAAGGGAAATAAATAGGAGCATGACTTTTTATTCACAAGCTATGTATCCTTGTCCCTTCACTATCCTAAAATCTATATCTGAAATATTTCATAAAGTTTATAATCCAGGTTTAGTGACAATTAGCTAATGTGTTGTATCTGTCTCCCATTAAATTGTAATGAATAAACTAGAATGAGTGAAATACAATAAAATATGGAAAATATTTCAAGAATTTAGGCTACAAATTATACGAAAGTTGGGAAAAACTATGATGATGACGATTAGCTATAAATTATAATGGAACCGAGGGACCGAGTCAAAATAGACATATGCATTATTTTATGTGTTTCAAACGATGGTTTAAAAAACGGATCGGTGACTCGGATCGGGCACCCAAAAAACTGATCCGGATCGGCAAATCGGCGATCCGGATCGGAAATCGGGTGAATTGGTCAGAATAAAGTTT
>NW_006499435.1:1241160-1253997 GCF_000471905.2 Amborella trichopoda
CCTATCCCCTGTCGTGCCTTGCCTCCACGCTTTAAATCCCCTCACCCACTCATAAGCATCTATTTTATTTCCTTAATATTTTGTATATCACTAATTTGGACCGACATAGACCAATCCACATCAACAATTAGGCGATTCGACACAGGCCTGTAGGTTGGATGATCCACTCCCCACATATATGGGTTTCGAAACATTAAAGAAATTTATATAATTTTAGAGAAAATATTAAAAGACTTAAAAAAAAAAAAAAAAAACTTGTGCATTTTCATATATTTGTTAAAAATAAAATTACTTTTCATCAAATTTCTAAGCCTCTAAAGTGAAACATTTTAGTAGGGATGGCAACGAGATGGCTTGGTCCTAAATAACTAGGACTTCGGCTACAACATGTATCCTGAGGGCCGGGCCAAGGCTAGGGCCATGACAAGGTCGACCCTGTTTTTTCTTTACTTTTCTTTTTTATTTATTAAATTTTCCTTTCCTTTTGGTATACTTCTCTTCTGTTTAGTTTGACCTGGCCCTGATAGAGCTAGGGGCAGGCCTGGACCAGGGATTTTTTGGCCTGGTCAAGGAGCCCTCCCATTGCCAACGTACATTGTAAACTCACATATTTTGCTAGTTTGTATATTTATTTATTTATTGGATGTTAAGTATAGATTTAATTAGACAAAGGAATAAAAAAGCTCCATAAGTACAATAGGAAACAAATAGACAAATAAATAGAATAATACAAGTAGTATTCCTTACTTCTATAGTTGACCTACCTTGACATCCACACACAAAATAGACCGTTACCTCCAAGGATCCCATACCACCTATTGCCTAAGACCCAACTAAACCATACAAAACACTTCCAAAGACACCCTCCACAAATCCTTTACTCCCCAAACCAAACCTCTCAGTAGACACCCCATAATTGCCTTCCCTTGTACAATGACCACACATGTTGGGGTTGGGTCGGCGCACAACCTACACTGAAACGCCGCTCAGAAGAATAACATGAAAAGGATGGCGGTATATAGGAGGGTAGTGGCAATAACAAGTGACTAACAACCAAATGGCCATAGATATGCAAAAGAAGGATTTGCATATCCTAAGCTCCCAGACACCCCATAAGTGACATAAATTGCATGGGGAGATTTGGTTTAAACTCTAGAGGACATTCCTCTTCTAGTAGAGGATCTTGTGCTGCTTCCCGTGAGAAGGTCAGTAGTTTGGATGGCTCGTGGAACTTTGGCTCCAGTCATGGCTCCAAGACTAATCGTGGCTCTAAGAAAGTGTCGAGAGTTGATAAGGAAGTTGAGCATTCTAGCAGTTGGAAAGAAGTGTGCTTTGGCTCGGGCTCGAATGTGGAAGTGTCATCCCCTGGGTTCTGGCCCTGGTAGATGTTCTGTTTATTCCTGTTCTCCCCAAAGCTACTAGTAGTTGGCATGATCAACTTCAAAAAGAAGTGGTTTGCTCTTTTAGCCCCCTTGAGGAGGACCTGAGCATGCTCCATGTCTGGGCCTCTAAAACTTGGGGTGGACCTCTTATTTGCCGCCTTCTCCCCAATCAGAGGGCCTTGATCTTGTTTGACAAGACGAACAGTATGGCTCATGTGCTCAAGCAGCACTTCTAGAGGTTTAAGTGAATGACCATGACGGTTGAAAGATGGTCTGTCAATGTTTATCCCTCCCTTATTTGTATCCCCTTGCTTTGGATCAAGGTTCTTGGCATTTCTATTCACGCCTGGACTAAGGAGGTTTTTAATCTCGTTGCTGCTAAATGTGACAAACTTTTGGACATTGATTGGTTCACTACTGTTGGACCAAGTCTGGGTGTTCTCCGAATGAAGATTCAACCAGCAGCTGGCTACAAGATTCTAGCTGAGATGTTGTTGAAGGTGGGAGACAATTTTTTTGGCCAGTCCATTCAGGTTGAATCGGGAGCACTTCTGCCTCCCCAAATTCCTTCTCCGTCATCGGATTCATCTACCCCGTCAATGGTCCCCGACCATTTTCCAGGTAACGGTCACCTGAGCGACTAGTGGATGGTTGTTTTAAAAAACAGGAGGGCTCTTTCTCTTAGGAATCTGCTGCCTCATAAGAAGATTTTCCGACATGAATGACGGAAAAAGTTGTTTCGAAAGGTCTCTGCTAAAGGTGGCAGGACGCATGCTAAGCATTTATTGCCGGTCTCTAATTTGAATTCAATTTCAAATTCATGCTAATCTATCGTCTAAGCCTAAAGGTGTTCCTGAGTGTCCACTGCGGTCTCATCCCAAATTTTTTGTTTTCCCCAACTCTATTAATGCTATGGGTGAATCTTCCAAAATGTTTGACGACCTTTCATCTAAAAGGAATCATCTTGGGGTTGCGTCTTTGGTTCCTAAGCCTTCACTTTCCTTGAGAATCCCTACAGACTCTTCTCATCAGATGATTGCAGATGATCAATGCATTTCACACATTATCTCACAGCGGGTGGGAACTATTGGAAATAGTGTCAGCATGTTCTTCCCTAGAGAGGAGGCGGTGCCTGATCATGCCTTTTCGGCTGCCTAGAGAATTGACCTCGACCTTGGTGAATGGATAAATGAGGATTTAGGGAGAGACGGTTTGCCATATGTCGATGATCTTTTGAAGGGAAATGATGGAAAGGATATTACCGATGGGGCGATTGATATCCCTTCCGATTCACTTCCGCCCTTTGACGGTTCTGTGGTGCCTTTTCATCATTTTATCTCTCCTTTGAAGACAAACCCAGGCTTCATTCTTTTCTTCTGGAGTCTTATGTCTTATTGCCCTCTTCACCTTATCTTCTTAAGAGTATGTTGTTTGTGCCTTAGTTCTCTAATGGCTCTTCTGGTGATCATCATAGATGTCGAGGTGGAGAGGGATGTCCTTCTCTCTAATCCTGATGTTATCCCATATAATATAGTTTGTATGTCCCTCTTGGTTTGAGAATATAGTAAGACTTGGGGTCAGCTCACCTTCTCCATGTTGTCGATGGTGGCCTCCCCAGAACATCGTCAAAACAGTATGCGCCTTGCCACCATTTCGGATATCCCGAGGGCTCCTCTTGTTCTGATCATGGATTCATTTGGTGATGAACTACCCTCGGATTCTGAAGAGTGGAATGTTAAAGCATGCAAGAGGAGCTTAGTTCATGATCGGGATGCAAGTCTTTTGACATGTATGAAGGCCAAGTTCAAAGGTGAGATCAGGCTTATTGAGGAAGGTGTATTCCCTAACGCACCGATGGCTACCCATAGACCTAGATGTCGTCACCTAATACTGCAGAAGGAGGTTGCTGATCTTGCAGAAGGCCTCTCTTTCAACCCTTTTGCTTATGGTACTACTAGCACTACAAGGAGCGAAAGGGGCTTTTGTTTTCCATGTTAGTCATCTCATGGAATGCTCGAGGTTTGGGTGGAGCACGTAGGAGAAGGCAACTACACAAGTTGATCGACAAATGTAGGCCTAATGTGCTTCTTTCGCAGGAAACCAAACTCAAGTATATGGATGTTTCCTTTATTATAACTTTTTGGGGCTCTGGCCCTATTGACTTTGCTTTCTCTCCTTCTAATGGACGTTCTGGTGGCCTACTTACTAAATGGGATTCCTTTGTTATTTTAAGGTATATTTTGGATATTTCCTTTCGTTTTATTACTATGAACTTTTGTGGCCCTGATAGTTTTTTGTGGTGCCTGACGAATGTTTATGGCCCTAATGCTTATGGTGAGAAAGAGGAATTTCTTAACTCTTTGTCCACCATTGTTTCCAGGGTGGGCATTCCCTGGCGAGGTGATGGGGACTTCAAAATGGTCCGATGATCTCATGAAGCTCTGTTTCAGGCTGTGTTGTCTCCAGCCATGTCCATATTCAATAACTTTATCTTTGCCCATTCTTTCCTTGATTATGAAATTTTGAGCACTAGCTTTACATGGTCCAATAACTCAGTTGTTGACTCGAAAATGTCCAAGCTTGATCATTTTCTGGTCTTGGTTGAATGGGCCGAGCAGTTCCCCTGAAGCGATGGTTAAGGCTCTTCCCCAATTTGATTCCAACCATACTCCTATTTTGCTTGATTCTTCTAGGGTGGTTTCCAATCCTCGTCCATTTCGTTTTGAATTAATTTGGTTGGAGGACAAGACCTTGGCTGAGGTGGTTAAATCCTCTTGGGCCACTATTATGTCCCACCGATGGCTAGGTTTCGTTCTTTCCAGCAAACTTAAGCTTTTGAAAAATAATTTAAAGGTTTGGGGTAGAGACAAATTCACGAACTTGGTTGGGAACATTGGTAGGTTGGAACAAGAGATTTCTAATCTCCACTCTCTGGAACAATTGATGGGTGGTTTGAACACTGATCAATTGTCGAACAGAAATGCTAAAAAAGTGGAGCTTGATAATTATCTACGGTTGTATGAGATCTTTTGGTTTCAGAGATCGCATTCTAAATGGGTTAAACAAGGTGATAACAACACAAACTATTTTCATGCCATTGCCAATTCTCGACTCAAATCTAACTCTCTCTCTGACCTATTCATTTCGGAGGTAGATATGGATAATCCTGTTGAGGTTACTAATTCTATTGTTGACCATTTCGAAAAAACTTTTGGCTCTGACCCTAGATTGCCTTTTGACTTAGTAGAAGTGCCTTTTAAGACTCTCTCCCAGGTATCGGCTTTAAATCTGGAATCTTCTTTTACTATCGATGAAGTCAAACTTATTGTTTTTGGCTTACCTTGGGATAAAGGCCCTGGACTTGATCGTTTTCCTTTGGCTTTCTTCTAGGACTTTTGGGAGATTTTGCAGTTTGATATTATGCGGTGGCTTTTTCAGTTATATGACGATGGTATTGCCTGCCACATCATCAACTCCACTTTTATATCTCCGATTCCTAAAAAGGGATCGATCTCTTCTCTCAAAGACATTCGGTCAATCAGTCTTTTGTCAGGCCTCTACAGTATTTTAGCCAAGGTGTTGGCTAACCGTCTCCGTGCTGTCATCAATGACGTCATTGACGACTTGCAAACTGCCTTCACCAAGGATTGTTATATTATGGATGGTGTCATGCTGGCATTCACACTACGGACACGCAGGGTAATAAGAGCCTTTTGTTCAAACTTGATTTTGAAAAAGCTTATGACCGTGTGGAGTGGGACTTCCTTGATTATTTTATGTCTCTTATGGGTTTTTGATCCAGGTGGAGGAATTGGTTGGGTTGCCTTTCTTCAACACATTTTCCTATTTTGGTTAATGGCTATTTGCGTGCTACTAGAGGCTTGAGACATGGTGATCCATTATCCCCCTTCGTTTTTACTATTGTTGGTGAGGATTTTAGTAAGATGTTTCAAGGCCTTGTGGATGCCAATCAAATTGTAGGCCTTCCGGCTTGGCCTAATGGTTTGATTATTAGTCATTTGCAATATGCAGATGACACTTTGATCGTTATGGAAGGAAATGACGTGAATGTTCATAATATTTGGCTTTTTCTTAAGCTTTATGAATTAATCTCTAGAGCCCAGGTGAATCTCGATAAATCCAAACTCCTGGGAATTAATTGTTCGTCCGACGAGGTTCAGAATTGGGCCTCTGGCTTGAATGTGATGTGGATTGCTTTCCTATAAAGTATCTTGGTTTGCCACTCCTTAATGGGAGTGCTCCTAGATCTTTATGGGATCCCCTCATCTAGAGGGCCCAATCAAAGCTAGATGGCTGAAAAGCCTGTTATTTATTGTTTGTGGGCAAAACTACCCTTATTGATGCTACCCTGGCTAGTATTCCTGTTTATTATCTTTCCCTTTTTCAGGCCTCGACAATTGTTGTTGCTAAATTTGAAGCTTTAATGCATAACTTATTATGGAGTGGATCCCAATCTAAGAAAAAGATCCATCTCGTTAAGTGGGATTCTGTTTGTCAGTCTAAAAAGGTGGGGGGCCTTGGCATCCGTCATATTAGGTCAGTAAACGATTATCTGCTCACCAAATGGTGGTGGAGGCTGTATGCTAATGGTGGTCAACTCTGAGCCAAAGTCATCATTGGCAAGTATGGTAAGACCCTGATGGTCCCTATATGAGGAGATGCCTGAGATCCTCTAAGCTCTCTGTGGTGTGGAGAAGCATTCAGACCGTCAGACCTCTATTTCCTTGCCTATTCTTGAATGCTGGTGGGTGATGGTCATCTTACCAGTTTTTGGCAGGCTAAATGGTTGGGAGATTACCCCCTGAATACTGTATCTGGACCTTTATCTCAAAGCTACCTGCAAAAGTGTTATGGGAGCTGATCTCGTCTCGTTAATTGATGACACTCTAGTATGAAACATCAGTCTGCCATAAGGATCAATACTTTGGTTGGAAGTCAGTTTGGGGCAGTGTTGAACAACATGTATACCTTTTGTTTTTATCCTTGGAAACAAGATAGACTGATTTGGGGTTTTGATACTAGGGGTTGCCTTCTCTAGTTTGTCTCTTTATAATGAAATTTGGAGAGACGTATATTTTGAAGACAAGAGGTATCTTGCAAAATTTTGGAGATGCCAGGCTCCGGCCCGAGTTAAATCTTTCCTTTGGCTGCTAGCCTACAAAAGACTCTTGACAATAGATTAGCTAAGATGCAGAGGGATGATTTTAACAAACGTTTGCCTCTTTTGTAAAGAGGACAAAGAGAATATTGACCATGCGTTCCTTCGATGTCCCTTTACTGCCATTTTTGGGCTTGGCTCTTGGTATTACTGGTTGGAATGAGCTGTGGCTCCAGAATGCATCCTCCCTAATGCATCAGATGTGGAAACCCTCTTTCTCCTTCGTTGGCCTGCATCTTTGGAGAATTATAGTTGCTAAATTATTGTGGAACTTATGGAAAGGATGTAACTTCGGGACCTTTGAAGGCATTTTCAGAAATGTTGACTCTCTTAAGACGGTTATCTAGCGCACAGCCGTCTTTTGGGCATACGTTGTACTACTGTGTCCAATTGTTCTCTCTTTGCCCATTTTCGTGGTATAATTAAGTTTAAGAAGTCTCACTTGTAACCTCGTTGTGTCTGGGTCAAACCTCTGGTCGGCTGGTTTAAGATCAACTTTGGTGGTAGCGTACGAGGTTCCTGCTCAGGGGGAAGGGCTTTACTGCGAGACCATCAAGGAGTGACTTGCTGGTTTCTTTCGGAGACTTTCCATTCTTGTGAGGTCAATGAAGCAGAGCTTTTTGCTCTTAAGATGGGGGTGCTTCGTCTTGACCTTTCACTATCCAAGATCATCATCGAAGAAGATTGAACTAATGTTATTAGCTGGTGTCATCATCGTGCTCTTGTGCCTTGGAGGCTTAGAGTGGCGCTATGGATGAGATGTTGTGGGCTTTGAGAGACCGAAAAACTTCTTTCTGTTTGATTTGCAAACATGCAAACTCAGAGGCCGACTGTTCAGCAGGCATGGTCACTTATGAGGGACCTTTTATGGTTCCCTTACTTTTTTTTGTTTTTTTCGGTTTCTTTCTTTTTTTCCTTTTTCCTTTTCTTCTTTGTTGTTGCTTCTTTCATTATCTTAATGCATATCACCTTTTTTTGAAAAAAAAAAAAACAAGTGACTAAAAGTAGGGAATATAAGATTGATCAAAGAAGAAGTAGGAGAGGGAGTAAAGTGAAGAAAAGGAACAAAAAAAAAAAAAGAAAAAAAGAAAAAAAGAGGTGGAGGCTCCCCAACCTTACAACATACCCTTAAAAGAAAGTATATAAAAAACCAAAACTGAGCTCGCTAAATCTGCTGAAGGGCCAAAGCCCCCATCTTAAGCGTTAAAGTAAGTTGCCAAATATAGGGGTATTATCAAGCCCCCAAGACCTGAGAAATGATCACAATAGGATGCCAAAACCCATTTGCTAGTTCACTTTATAGTGCTCTTTTGATAAATGGGCAGAGTGGCATGATGGGCACCAACCTCATGGTCAAGTCCATGCTACCGTGGGTCTACGACACAGCCAAAGGGAGGCCAATGCAAGCCGGGCCCCAAACATGGTCCGAAATCTGATTCTAGGGCCCATTTTAATTTAGGCGAGCAAAATGCTCATTGTCATATAAATGTCTTTAAGAAAAGTTATGGACAAAGTTGTCATTTGTTTCTCTTAAATTCGTTGAAGCGGCCTGTATTTTTCCATTATTCACAGCAACAGAGAGTCTCTCTTAAACGATAGCAAAGCTTCGTGTGAAGTTTTTGAAAGAGGTCGAAGGCAAATGGTTCTGTTTCTCCTAATAAACCCTAAGTTTTTCAGTTCTCAGTGCTCATATTGACCAGGTAAATTACTATTTTTTCTAGGGTTTTGGTGACTGCATTCGTTTATGATTCTTCTGAGAATTTATTGTTTTTAGAGCTCCTTTTTTCAACCCTAGAATCGCAAAAATAAGAAACATAAATATGATTATTTTTTAACTCAACGTGTCTCCAATGCTCACACTAGACGTGGATTGGTACCGTGTAATTGATATTTGGGTTTCAAGTCATCGGGACATATATTACTTAGAATTATTATCATTTATTTGTTTGTTTGATTATTTTGAAACTAGCTGGAAAATGTCAAACCATGGCACTCCATTTTTTCTAGTTTTCAGTATTGTTGTCTCTATTGTTGCTGTTGATCAAAGCATTTGGTTTGAATTCAGAGTTCAGTAGGATTTTTTTTTTCTTTTTAGTGAGTCTTATATTAGTTTTAAATTATTTTTGGCACTAAGTCGTGATCTGTGTGAGGGTGGCCAATATTTGTTGGGGTACTTTTTATTATTATTTATTTTTATTTTCAAGATTTAACACTATGCCCTAAATTTCTATTTAGAGCTCTCATGTTGTTTTCTTTTTATCAGAGGAGATGGATTCGATGTCCATTATTTTGTTGAGAGGAGGTTTCCAAACAACAGTTGGTTAAGGGTTTATTGATTAGGAAGTTGACACTAGTCCGGAAGAAATATTTGGTCTTTTATTGTTTTTGGTGTGAATTTAAACTAATGATGCGAGTTCATGTCCTTTTTTTTTTGTAGGAAAGAATCTTATAATGCAAATAAATATATCCTAAGTGAATGAAAAAGTAAGGGATTTTGACTAGCAACAAAAATGTGTCACATGAGCAAGATTATTGTTTATTTCCGATTCCTTTTCATAATTATCGGGCGAACAAAAGTTATTTTAGAAGTAAGAATATTCTTCAACTTGGGTAGCTTTTTAAGGTCCTATATGCCACCCTTTGTATTTTAGGTTGCTCTTGTGAAAGCGCAAAAGTAGGTATGTAACGCAGGTGATATTGAATTTTGACATTGAGACTCTTGGAAGTTTTCTCATATGAAGTCTATCACTATAAGTCGATTTATAGGAAGAAGTATTACTAGGATGTAAAATTTTCGTATCATGCTATAATGTCATTCGGATATTTGAGGATGTTAATGTTGGTATAGTTTTATAGTGTTGCAATGTAATTTTTGTCATGTGCCGATTTTGTTTTCAATTTTCACAATTGCTAGCGCATAATTTTATGGTTAGTAGCTTTATTATAGCAAATAAAGTGATTCTTAAGCTGTTTCTTGTCTCCTTGCTTTTTTTTTTTCTTTTCCAATAACGGCTTGATGAACATGTTTTACTGCTTTCAAAATATTTTGTATTTATCTAATTGGTTTTTACATATTTTGAAACTTACTAGAATAGCTTGTGCTTTAACACCTCGCCTCTTTTATCTGACACAACCTTACTAGCAACACTAGTCCATTTATATACCTTACTGGTTCAATGTTTTCAACCATATATTTCTGTTATACCTTTTTGGACTCCCGCCAAATGTGGTTTGTTTTGTTACTTGTGAATGTGTGTTATTATGCTGATGGATATTCTAATGGCTCTTGATTACTCACTAATAGTTTTGTTCCATGATTGCAAAAAAGATGAATAGTGGTTCATTCGCGAAAAGACGAACATCAATACATTATATTCTTTTGAGTATCGATACAGACTGTTTCTCGTTCTGGAGTGCTATGCTTCTTGTTACTCGGTATTGTTTTTTCTTTAATACAAATAAATGTAAGCTAATCTTTTAGATAACTTTTTTTACACACAATGACAAATGGTCCTGTAGAGGAACTTAAATATCCACCCCCACAGTAACTCTCTAGTTTTCTTGAAACAATTATTTTGACTATCTTGAACTCACCTTAAAATCAAATGTGCCCAGCTATTTATCTCATGATTTCATTCAACCAACACAATTACATAGAATTTATATGTGCCTGCCAGATAAAAATGTCTTCTCAGGCCTGGTTATCACCAGAGGTGCAGCCTTCGGCACCTGGAGTTCCCCCCCAACCTTTAACACCAGGTCAAACAACAACTGGTGGGCCCCCTGGTCCTTCCCCTCCAATTCCGAGGCCCCAAAATGATCAACCTCAAGAATCGGTGAGAGCAAAATTCGTAGCCTCTCCAGGCTACATTCTTCCTGCTCCTTCCTTCTCATATGGTGTAGTATCCCAGAACAATAATGCGCCAAGGGCGTCTTTGCCTCCTCAATCTACTCCTGTAAGCAACCAATCTCATTTTGGTGCTACAATTCTTCCATTACAATCTAGATTAAATTTATTTTTGTGAAAATACGCTGTAATATTTTTTTTTGAGCTCTAAAAGTTATATATTCATGCGTAGTCCAATTGGATCGTCACTTTCTTATGAAACGATGTACAATGATGGAGGGAGAGGGTGGGACCCACCACTGGGGCCATGTCGTGTTCTGGGGGGTGCTACTCTGTTTATCATTGTATGTCATTGCATTCAACGATGGTAACTCCCATGGACATGAATTATAAAGTAACCACATGAATATATTGGATTATGGTACACTTTTCTATTACTTTTCGTCACAATATTCGTATTGGGGTGAATGAGCAAAGAATGCTATGCAGCTCTCTGCAGTTTCTGTTCAACCTCCAGTTCCAGGTCATTCTGCAACATCTGGAGCTTCTTTTTCATACAGTGTGGCTTCTCATGCAACCACTACATCAGTAAGTTATCAGATGCTAAATCTTTTTTTAAAAAGAAAAAAAAATCGTCGCACATTGCAACTTAAATGTTTGATCTACAAAGTGCTTTTTTTTTCTTGTTGGTTTTATTATCTACTTATTTTTTTATTAATTTCTTTGTCTTAGTGTTACATAGTGGAAACTTTACTTTTGTTTTTCGGTTTCTTTAGTGTTACTATGTCTTCAGCATAGTTTCAACTTTGAGTCTTATTAATTTCTTTTTCTTAGTGTTACATAGTGGAAACTTTACTTTTGTTTTTCGGTTTCTTTAGGGTTACTATGTCTTCAGCATAGTTTCAACTTTGAGTCCAGCTCATTGTGACTTAAAGGTTTGCTCTACGTGGCGGATATTTGTCGGTATAGATTGAAGTCCATATATTGTTTCAGGCTACTGCTTCCAATCCCATGCAAGGAGGAAAGCCAGCTGGCCCAACTTCTGCTGCATCATTACAACCTCCAGTTCCTGGGCAGTCTTCTGTTTCTGTCCACCCAAATTCATGGGATCCTGAAAGGCCTGTCCAAAATGCTCTGGCCCAAGCTCGGCCACCTTTTCTGGTTCGAAAAGGACCACCATCAACATCTGGTTTTTCATTTAGTGGAAACTCCCAGTCGGTTTCCTCAGAAGACTCTCAGAAACATCAAGCTTCTAACTCTGTATGCTTCTCTCTTATGAATTCTTTCGTTCCCTGTCTTATCTCTTTCATTATTTTCTTTTGTTCCCCACCCCACACAAACCCACCACCTCTCTCTCTCTCTTCCCCCCTTCTTTCTGTCTCTATCTCTCTCCTCGGCCCTTCTTCTTCTCCCCTTTCTACCTCATTGTACATATTTCAATTTATCTGTCTTATTGAGTAGAAATTGATGTATACTGCATTCTATTATATAAATTGAATGCTTGTAAAGGCATAATTTATTTTCTTAATCATGTAATTGCCTCAGTTAGTGTTTCGTGGGTTTTTTTTTTATTATTAATATTATTTTATTTCTCTCAGGATGCTTCTGCAGCAGTTGCACAAGAAGCTAAAACTTCCCAACCATCATCATCTACCGCCCAAACCACACCATTGCCTGCTCCCTCTTCTACAACTTCTCGTCCAGTCTCTTCTTCCCCTAATACATATGCAACACCTTTTTATATGCCAAAGGCACCTCCTTTTCCTGGGCCTCCTAGATTACCAGTGACTCCTGGAACCCCTGGTCCCCCAGGCATAGCATTGTCTGCCCCTCAATTATCATCTTCTGTAAATATTCGCCCGTCAGTAATAGATACCAATTCTGCAATTATGAGACCCAATATAGCATCTTCTGCTCCTGGTACATCTAATGCAGCTTCAGTTCCTATCACACAAACTGCTCAACCTCCTATTTATTCCCCATATCCAACTTTACCTGGGGTGGTGCCTCCCCCTCAGGCTATGTGGATGCACCCTTCTCAAATGGGGGGATTGCAACGTCCACCTTTCTTGCCATATCCTGGGACCTTTCCTGGTCCCTTTCCTATGCCACTTCGTCCCATCACTGTTCCTCCTGTTGCTATGCCGGATTCATCTCAACCTCCTGGGGTTTCCCCTATAGGACCTCCTGGAGGGATACCTTTGGCAGATCATGGAGCTGGGATTCAAGTAACCATTTCGGAAGAACAATCACCTCCTCCTGGCATTGGTACTTTGCAAATATCCTCAATATATTGTGGTTATTTCTGTATGTTTGAAATATGTATACATGCACATATACACAAGGCTTACATACGACACATGCACAATATATCCACTGGTATATATAGATATATATATATATATATATATATATATATATATATATAT
>NW_006499435.1:1254469-1278800 GCF_000471905.2 Amborella trichopoda
GTGATTGGAGTTTTGCCAACCAGATAAGGAGAAAGACACAATTGACTATACAAACAAGGATGATAACGCTGTTAGTAATGAAGATACAGACCAATGGACAGCACACAAGACAGACACTGGCGCTGTGTACTACTACAATGCGCTTACCGGGGAGTCCACTTATGAGAAGCCTCCTGGTTTTAAAGGGGAGGTAGGTTGAAATCTTGCTTCGAAGATGACTAACCTGGTAGTAATTCTAATGTTAAAATGTTGTTTGGTAACAGGTCTTGGTTTTCTTTCTTTTGCAGCCAGACAAAGTGATCCTTCAGCGTACTCCAGTTTCATGGTATGTGTAATTGGTAGTGAGTCGAGCTTCTTTGTGCTTGGTATGTATTCTTGGTATTGAATAGAGCTTCTTTCTTCTTAGTTTCCGGTATTCCCTTGGGTATGTATGGTTCATTTTTAAAAATTGATCCTATAGAAACTTTTTACTCCTTCACTAAACTGTATTTGTGGATGATTGCGTAATTTTTTTTTCTCATTGATCACTCTTTGTATTCTCCCAGCATGATTTAAGAAGATTTTTCAGAAATGATGGGATTCTTCCTTTCCATTCATTTTCATTGATTTTCTCGTTGACTTGTAAAAGTGTCCAGATGCATGCTTGCTTGTTCGTTAATTGTGATACATTTGATTAACTCCTTGACTTGCAAATGTTGCTGAAACATGCTCCAATAAGGGCTTGGTATAATTTGTGTTTTAATTTTTTCTGTACATCGAAGAGAGCAGATTAATGATCTAGCTTATTTTGTTACATTATGCTTGAGCACTTTTTATCTTGTTATCACATGCATCTTACTTTACTAACGTTTTAGGTCTTTATTATATGTAATTTACATTAGTTTGTCTTGGTTGGTCAGGGAGAAGTTGGTGGGTACAGATTGGGCACTAGTTGCAACAAATGATGGCAAAAAGTACTACTATAACACTAAGAGCAAGGTACATTGTTTTCTAATCATTTTGGTATGTTACATCATCTATATGTAGATGCTTGAATATTGTGTATGTACATGCAAGCAACCGTACAGAGTGCATTGTCTCTACCCTCCACTAGTTATATGTGCATGTTTGCAAACATGTGCATTTGCTTGTATCTCATGCACACAAATTCTATCTCCGGCACACATAAATTCATGAATGCATGCGTACATAAACCTAAATATGTGCATTTGTATGGCACCAATATGCATGTATACATGTGGATATGTGATATTTTTGTTTCATGTTAGTGTGATTGCCGATTCCAAATAGTTGTGATAGGGCTTGGATGATGATGATGATGATGATGATGATTGATGTGATTGCCATTTTAGGGCTTCGATACTTCTGTGTTTCCTCAAATTTGTTTTGTTGTTGTTCTATCCATTGTTTTTCTTATTCTGGAGATGTTGAATTATAGACACAGGCACATTAATAGGTCTGCATTTGGAGAAGATATGAAATTATGTGGATGACACATACTTAGGATGACAGTTTCCCATGGTGCAACTCAAAGGATATGAAATGACATTGCATTGGGAGAACTGTATTAGGCAAAGCATCCAAGTATTCCATGAGTGTCAGGTGCTGAAGGGTGGTTATCGGTATTGAATATCATCATATATTGTTTACTGGAAAGTCATGGCTATTAGACAAGTCCATAAAATAAGTTGCTACTGAGAACCATCTCCTTTATGTTCTTTAGTTGTGGACAATTTCCAGCTACGATTTGTGTTATCGCCATCGACACTATTCTAGCAATGCCTGTGTTGTAGACCTATAAGTTGTATTCTAAAACCCTTCTAATTACAAGCTATCCAAGTTTTTGTCGTGCAACTTACATTAAGATTCAAATGTTAGGACTTTCTGTCTCTTTTTTGTCTATATTTATGGCTTCATCAGACTATCCAGCATCACTTCAGTCCATACCCATTATGTGGTGGTCATGTTGCTGTGATTCAGATTAGTAGCTGGCAAGTTCCTCCAGAAGTTGCTGAGCTGCGAAAGAAGCAGGAGGCTGATGCTGCTTTAAAAGCAAATGCTCCTGTACAAAATGCCGGTATATCATCAGATAAGGGTTCTGTTTCTTCCAGCTTGAGTGCTCCTGCAATTAATACAGGTGGTCGCGAAGCCATGACATTTAAATCTGCAACTGCACCTGTTTCTTCTTCTGCTCTGGATTTAATAAAAAAGAAGCTGCAGGATTCAGGCATGCCTGTCACCTCATCAGCTCTTCCATCTTCTACACCAGTCCCTACTACATCAGATGCAAATGGTCAAAGAGTGGTTGATACCACAGTGAAAGGTCAGCAGAGTGAGAACAGCAAAGACAAGTTAAAAGTTGCTCAAGAGGTAGGACATGTCTCAGATTCGTCATCAGATTCAGAAGATGTGGACAGTGGACCAACAAAGGAAGAGTGTGTTATCCAGTTCAAGGTACATTGGCTTTTTCCTTTTACTCTAGCCATGCTGGAATATATTGGTTGTCTACTTAATATTAAGCATTTATTGCTTATTCGTTTGTTTTTAGGAATGTTAACTTGGGACCTCGTGGGAATGAAACTCTAGACATCAAGTTGTGGCACCTGCCACCCTGACCCACCTTTGCTTAACGCCCTAATGCTGGAAAATGTAGTTTATTAGTAAATTCTCCTTTCTGTTGAAAAGATGGGATTTGGGAGGGCTGTAGATCAGGGACTAGGATAATGGTGCCATATTTGCTATCTTTGCCTTGAATGGCTATGCACCCTCCCTTCACACTAATTTTAGAAATAGTGAGATAATTAAGAAATTAAAAGTTTGTCTTATGTTTCAATTTTTTTACTTCCTGTCTTTGCTTTGGCATTTGTATATGCCTCAAGTTTGAAAATTTCTGGTACTTATGCTTGTGATTTTTATCAATACTCTAGGAGATGCTCAAAGAAAAAGGAATCGCACCATTCTCGAAGTGGGAAAAGGAATTGCCAAAGATATTGTTTGATCCCCGCTTTAAGGTTAGCTGCATATATAGATTCTAATTTTCTTTGTATGGGAATTCTGGGTCTTTTGAACTTCTTGAAGCAGGTTTGTTTGGATTGTGTTTTAGATCTATTTGTGATATTAGTGATTATTGCAGCTCATTCTCATGTTGTCCCCCACCATATAGATCCATAAAACTGGTTATTATCGATGATTTTCTCTGGTCTGTGCAATGTAGTAACAACTTCATTGTGTCATATAATTAGTTTTGATTATGGATGGTAGCTATGGTTTTTGCGTTTTCCGAACTGCATATACAAACTATAGTGTTTTCCATTTATGCATAAAAGAAACACATATTTCAGAGGTACCTTTGGTTGCACATTCATTTTTGTAATTGCAACTTTTCTTCTCTGGAACATTTGTATGTTTATATGGTTTGTGTATCTTATGGTCTCTTTGAAATGAAAAGTGTCTCAATTTGTTAAAATGCTGTAAATCCATCTCTTAAGCTGAGATTTAAATCATATTATTTACTTTGTGGCCGTTGTTGGTGGAAATTGATCTAATCCTTTCAATATTAACTCTAGCTCTGTTTGCTTTTGTTTTACAATTTTCTCATACAAAAAGAACTTGACCTTTAGCAGTTGCACCGTTTGAATGTTTCTTTGGAGTGTGTTAAAGAGCAAAAAAAAAAAATTGTCCCCCGGAATAGTGGCCTTCCCCTTTACCTTCATCGTAGTAACGTGGGGGGCCTTGATGATCTTCTAAAAGTTCGTACTGAACCTCCTCCTATGGATGCCATTAATTGAATCTCCTTTGCAGTCTTTAATCTTTCTGAACATCTATGTATAGGCTTCTCTCATTCATTTGCTGTCCTGATGAATCTCTGGAATCTCTCAAGTTTAAGATAATGCTAGTAGGGTTGGTCCTCCTTGAAGATAATGTGTGTGTCCAGCAGACTTCACTGTCAGTCAATATTTTGGAGACCAGAATGGGCTGGCCATTTTGGTTAGATTTGATCGAAGACAGCTCATGTTCTGTTCTGGTCACCTCTTGATGTCAAAAGATAAAAAAATAAAAATAATAAAAATGCGTTGAACATGTAAGACTCAGTTTGATTTGAATTGGCTGAACTGGTCCGGGGATCCGTTTTTCTTTAGACAAGATTATACCAAATGAGCCATGTTGGTAGTTTGGTGGTGATCTGCTTTTGCAATACATACGTGGATTGCAGGCTTGAATCTTACGCATACGCTAGCATGATAAAAATAAAAAAAAGGCATTCTCAAGAAATAAAAAGAAAAGGGAAAAAAAAGTAAAGTGGGGCGCCTTCTTGCTTTTTAGCTTTTGCAAGTTTACATTCCTTAGAGGGTTTGAGTTTCCCCATCTTCCAATTGCTTCTCTGTACTTTCAAGCATAATGGAATTGACCTCCACTCAACTAACTCTTTCCTGAAACAGGACGACGGAAAACCCATCCGAGAGTTCCTCGTTTTTCTTTTTCAATTTTTCTTTCTTTTGTCATTTTTCTTTATTCTCTGTCATAGCCTCTTTTAATAGTGACAAAATTGAATATTTCCACAACATGGTATTCTCTTGTGAGAAAGACCACGAATCCCCACTATGAAGAACTTAAAATTAGATCTTCCTGACACTTTGTCACCTGGAATCCAGTCATTTTGATTTCTCTTTCTGAGGAGTTAGATTCTTTTGTAAAGGTATGATATTAAGTGGAGTGAATAAGTGCCTTTAGGCTTAGGTTGCCTCTATCTTTCCTTTGCAAAATTTCTCTTGTAGCACCTTATCAGTATAATTGGGATGTTTTTTTATATATCATGAAACAAAATTTCCCTAGTATTCTTTTATTCTTCGCTCCATTAAGGCCTAGGATATGGTGTACATGGATTGGATTTATTAACATAACCATTATATTTTTTTGGCATCAATATGTGTGCTCTCCATGTCTTTAGAGCAAGTTTTGCATTATTCAAGGAGTTTTTCGAGCTTATATTTAGCTCTATCATTTATGGAGAATTTCTCACCTTAGTAACTGTATGAATTCATTCACTCAGCAACTTTCTTCATCATCCACTGAGCAACTTTCTTCATCATCAACTTCGGTTATTGTGTGTTTTCTCTAGTTTCCTTCTGGACGGTTAGTTTTTATTATGACCTTAAATTTGTATGGGAAAATGTCTCATACTTGATTTTGTTATCTATTGTTAACAAAATGCCAATGTTCTGCAGGCAATCCCTGGTTACACTGAGCGTAGGTCATTGTTTGAACATTTTGTCCGTACTCGAGCAGAAGAAGAGCGTAAAGAAAAACGTGCTGCTCAGAAAGCTGCTATTGAGGGATTCAAACAATTGCTAGAGGGTGCTTCAGAGGTTTTACTGTGAACTTGTATTCTCTCCCCAACTTCTTGACTTTCAATTGTTCTCTATGGAATTATGCATTGGGAATCCAGAGTTTTAAATGTTTGATATACTTGAGCTCATATTGATTGCTAGTTTGCACCTGGCAGGATATTAATCACAAGACTGACTATGAAACTTTCAAGAAGAAATGGGGCTATGATCCACGATTTGTTGCCTTGGATCGTAAGGAGAGAGAAATGTTGTTGAACGAACGGTACAACTGTTTGCAAAATATTGTGTGATGCTAAACATTCAAAGCTATCTTGGTTGTATCATGATCCAGAGAAGGATAATATTTCTGGATTTGCTTGCAGGGTTCTCCCTTTGAGGAAAGCTGTTGAAGAAAAAACACAAGCTATACGTGCTGCTGCTGTTGCTAGCTTTAAGTCCATGCTCCACGAGAAAGTAGATATTAATATTGGTAGCCGGTGGTCCAAGGTAAGTGCATGAATAGTCCCTTTGGCTGGAACTACCACATGCCAAAAGTCCTAACCTATTTAAGATGGTGTCGTATTTTTATCAGCTTTATATTGAAGATGGTGGCGTATTTTTATCAGCTTTTGTATTAAGCCTTCCGTTTACTGTTGAATGATGCCTACTTCTGTTAGCCTATTCTTGTACAGATTTCTGAATTCCTGTGTCGTGCATTGCTCTATTGTGCTTTTAATATATTTAAAACTGTCATGTTCAATATTTGGATGAAAAGTTTCATGTTGGAATGCAAGCTTCCTTATGCAGTTGGTTCTAACTATATCCTATGAAATGTGGCTTATCCCCGATATCTTCTATGGTGCTTCTTATCATTTTGTTTTATAGTTCTGTATAGAGCTCGAAGAGTTTGCTTGAGTGGCCTCAGTCACCAAGTTTCCAAGTCTAGAACATTTCATATTTTGGGAACTGTCAAGCTTGGCATTTATCTCAACTGATTCTAGAAGCTTTAGTCCTGGAGTCTAACCAAGTTGTAGGAAGTTAGAGCAGGTTTTGATATCATTGGACTTGGGGACTTTCTGGAACTCAAAAAAACTATTGCAAATTGCAGCTCCGTTAATTACCAAAAGAATTTTCTAGCAGTTCTAGGGCGTTCTATGGTCTGGGGAGAAACCTTCATATCAAGTAGGTTATTGCAAAAATCGCTTGGTGCATGAAGATGAAAAACCCTTCCAGAATTTTGCGATGTATTTTGGTTCTCAATCATGTTTCTCATGGAAATTTAGGGGAGATTTCCTAGAGCATTTCTGGGATTTTTGTGGGAGCTATTGACTTGTGGTTATATGTTGTTTTTATGCATTTTCACGTGCAACTTGATGCATGCCTCTTTATTTTTCTTAGTGACATGGGGCGCCAATTATAAAAGAGATGCTAGCTAAATGTCATCCTACAAGAACTAGTTTGCTCTTTCTCTAAAGACATTTCAAACACCAAATCCATAGAAAAATATTTGTTCCTCTACAAATTTCATGTGTAAAAAAGAATGTTTGATTCAACAGCAAAAGTTTGCTATTTGTTTTTTTATTTTTATTTTTTAGACTTACCATAACACGGAAAACAACACCTAAGGCTAGAGGAGTTGACACACATACTCAATAGAGTGGTTAATTCCGAACCGACTTTATGTTATGAAAGTTTGATCTAAAGAAGACGTCCTTTGGTGTAAAAACGTTTGCCGCTGCCAGCCAACACACACTGCATGCTAACCTTGCATCACTTGAAAATCAGCCTACATGCAATTGGTTGGTCAACTTATGTGCTCTTGTTGTTTGCTCATGTATATGCAAATATCCAAGTGCAATATCTCTTATGCCTGCATCTATTGATATTTTGCTTCTATTTTTTTTATCCAAAGTACTCAAATTACTCTTGCTTCACTTCTAGGTGAAGGACAGCCTACGGAATGATCCAAGATACAAATCAGTTAAGCATGAAGACCGGGAGGTTTTATTTCTTGAGTATATATCTGAACTAAAAGCTGCAGAGCAGGAGGCTGATCGTGCTGCAAAAGCTAAAAGGGAGGAAGAGGTGTATTTTCGAATTTCTTTTCACAGTTTGTTCCCTTTGGACATTTGATGCCATCATAGTGGGTTTTTTATATTTTTTCAAACTACTAGACATTTGTAATAAGAGGAAAAGAGCATACATAGTTCTAGGTACAAAAAATTGACGACCCATAGGCTGGGAGCTTAATGCAAGGACCACTTTTAGCTCAAAAAATTCTATACATCCAAAAAATTATGGGACGGGTATATCAAAATGGTGGGAACCGATGCTCAAAAAGGTGCCAATGAGGTTCCCTATGCATCTGGTCGAGTTGCTCTTTCTGTAGCCAGGGTGTCGGTGGATGAGTTGGCCTTGCACTTGGTATGTCTTCGTGAGATGAGCATAGGCCTGCAAATGTGTGCTAGTCTCCAAGGGTAAGGTAAGGATCCAAAGGCCCCCCAGTGGTAACATATTTTGGAGTCCCCCTCAATAACCACAACCAGACTCCAGCTAGGGTTGAAATTTCTTGGACCTTGGAGTAGTGCAAGAGCCTCCGCTGTGATGGAATCTGCATGCCCTATGGACTTGGAAAAGAAATAAAGAGTGTGAGCATCCTTGTCTCTGATTATGCCCCTATTCCGGTTGGTCCTGGCTCGCCCAGGGAGCAGCCATCAAAGTTGAGTTTGGATCGGCTGGATTCAGGTGGTCTCCAAAGCGAGGCACGAGGAATGTGGGTGGGCCTTAAGAACAACATGGTTTGCCAATCCTGGCGTAAGTCTGAGTTGGAGAAGGGCCCGAAGTAGTAATTGATTTCTAGCCCAGAAGATAACCTTTGCTCTAACTTGTTCTTTCAAGGCATCGGTGTTTGCCTTCTCACAACAGGCAGTATAACGTGGTTGCCACAGAGGCCTTTCAAAGTAGGATGCCCGACTTCGACCACAAAAGAGGGTGAGGTGTGGGATCAATATGACCAGGGAGTCAAAAGTGTTAGGTAGGGGTGGCAATGGGCCGAGCAGCCCGGCCCTAAAAGAGTAGGGCCTGGGCCACAAACGGTGGCCTGAGGGCCAGAGCCGGCCCAGTTCAGTCCTGCCTGGCCTTATGGTTTTTTCTGTTAATAGGGCCAGGTCTGGGCCTAGGTTGGCCCTATGGGACAAGGGTTGGGCCAGGGTCAAGGTTCGCCCGTTGCCACCCCCTATTGTTCAGCAGCAATGGCGACGTTGTTGCGAGCAAGGGGGAAAAGGTTGGGGAATGGTCCTTCAAAGTAGTGTTGCCTATCCAAAGGTCGGACTAAAATGTGACCCTGTTACCTTGCCGAGGGCAGAAGCAGATGTTAGCTTTGAAGAGGTTGTAACTGTAGAGTAGAGATCTCCATGCTCCTGAGGATCTACTGTTGGCCCTACAGCAAGGCAGAGATCTAGAAGTATCGCAAAGGTACTTGCGGCAAAGGATCTCTAGCCACAGTTGGTTCTCTTGGGTCAGTAAGCGCCACTACCACTTACCAGGGAGAGCAAGATTGTTCCTTTTGAGGCTGTGGATTTCTAGACCACCAAGGTGTCTAGGCTGGCAGACTTTGACCCGGACTAGGTGGAACTTTTTACTACCCTCCTTTCTCAGTCAGAGGAAGTTTCTCATTCGATGCTCAAGACGAGCCATGACCCAGTATGGCATATGAAATAGTGACATCTGAAAATGGGGATGTTCGAGATGATCATCTTGATGAGCATGATTCTACCTACCGATGAAAGGAATTGACCCTGAAAATGGATCTGCTAAAGACTTTGGCAACTACTGCAAACAGGAAATGGGAGAGAGGGCCTCCTTGTCTTAGACATCTTGAGGATGGGAAGTAGACTAAGGGGGAGCCATTGATGAGGACCAAGAAGAAGGGATTCAAGATGCATCCACGAATCCAGGCCCTCCATTGATCTCTGAATCCCATTATACGGAGAGTTTTGTCTAGGATGGACCAGTTGACATGGTTGTAGGTCTTTTCCCGGTCCAGTTTGATAGCCACACCTAGGATCTTAGACAAATGTCTAGAATGAATGCATTCATGGGCGACTAAAACTCTGTCGAGGATCTGCCAGTCCTTGACGAAAGCCCCTTGGTTCAAAGAGATGATCCAATTGGGGACCTCTCTTTGGCAAGATGTGGGGACCTTAGAGAGGATCTTATAGAAATTGTTGATTAGAGTAACGGGTCTGAAGTCTTTGAGTTCTTCGGCCCCTTCTATTTTGGGGACCGAGTCGATGAAGGTGGCATTCATGGCCCTGTAGATGACGCCTTTACTATGGAATTTTTTAAAGAAAGAGAGCAGGTCAGGGCAAACGGCAGTCCATAAGGTTTTGAAGACGGCGACTGGAAAGCCGTTAGGGCTAGGAGTCCACTCCTGACCGAGGGGAGGATGGTCAAGAACTTGGGCACTGACTTTATTTTGGGAGATGGTGTTGTCACGCCTTCTGCAGTTTGTGATCTTGTGGAAGAAGGAAGTATTGTGGTTGCTGAATTTGATCCATTTGACCCCGGAACGTTGGAACCAGAAGATCTTTTTCTTTCTAAGGAGGAGTTGGTAGTACCTTGGATTGAGATCTAAGGTGTCTTTCATCAGGGGTAAAGGATCTACTTTCTTCAAGGAGGTCCCAATCCCGATTCTTTCTGGGCTTGAAAGTTGCCCGGGCGATGGGGGTTCCAGTTCTTCAAGGAGATCTTGAGAAGTTGCAGTTTAAATTGGGACAAAATCTGGCCTAACCTTGGAGCTGATTTGAGTAGGATTCCCTCAAGGAAGGAATTGAGGAGAGGAAGTTTGGCTCTTCGAGCCAGGCCAGTTAGAACTTAAAGGATTTGGGCCCTGTTGACAAATCGAATGTCCAGGAGAATCAGCTAGTGGTCAGAGGTGGGTTTGGGTAGAGCCTAGACATGGGATGCAGGAAACATGACATCCTGTTTGACGCTAGTGAGATAACGGTCTAGTTTGGAGAGGGAGAGATTGAGGAATAGTTGGACCAAGTGAAGTCAGCTCCCTGAAGGGGAATGTCAATTAGATTGTTTCTCGTGATGAAGTCGGAAAAATCAAGCATGCTTTGGGTGACTCTAGGAGAAGAGTTACACTTGAAAGACCATTTGGTGACATTGAACCTGCCTCCAATGCACCATGAAGAAGGGGACCCATGGACGCTAGCGTATCTAATTCCATAAAATATGGTTCCCGAGGCTGGTGAACTTTGGACCATAAACTGCGGTAAATTTCTAGGCAAGACCATTTGAGGTTTTGGATAGAGTGATAGAGACTGAAAAGGTGGCTATATGAGAGGAGAGGGCATGGAGGGACGGATTCCAGACTACCCAGATGCCACTAGAAACCCGGTGGGCCTCCACTCCAGGGCCAGACTTGATGAATCTGGCAGAGGGAGGACATAGATTGTTTCATTTCAACTATGGCTAGAAACATAGAGTCGGTGTTTTAGGAAGAAAGCTCGAACTGCATTCCGCTTATTGAGGTCTCCTAGACCCTGAATATGTCAAGTGAGGATTTTCATGGGGAGGGAGTAGTAGGGTTGGCACGTCAAGGGGAGCACTTGAGGATCTCGTTAGCAGAGGGAGCTATGCCAACAGGAGGGGCGGAAGATGGTCTGCCTGATCATAGCAGACTACAAAGGCGAGATTAGCTAACTCCCATTTGCCTTTGGCATGTACTTTAAACCTAGTTTGAGCCTTTCAGCTGAGGAAGGCCTTGATGTCCTTCAATCCATCGTACTGAAAGCCCATGACTTTTGAGAACTTGGTGGATGTCCCCTTAGACGTCATCCATCCCTAGAACGAAGTTTGAAACCACCGAGAGCGGCTCTGCTGAGGTATTGTTAACTGGAGAGTGTGGGGTATTGTAGCATAAAGGGGGGAAGGGTTGATGTCTCCACTGGGAATATGAATGCTGTCCAACCGGGGGGGGGGGGCGATGGGGGGAGATTGAAGAGGTAGATGAAGCGAGGGCAGGGAAGTGAGGTGAGCGAGGGAGTGGTTGGGAGGCGGCTGATGGAAGAGGAGGCTGGGATGCCTGGATGGGAGTGTCTGCTAGGGGAGAAGGGTTGAAGACGTTGGGTTAGAAAGGGCAGAGGGGTGAGAGAACAGAGACGGCGGGGGGAGGGTACCATGGTAAGGGAGGAGTGAATGAAGGTGAAGGGTCCTGGATAGGGGATCTACCAGGGTACGGGAGCAAGCTGGGATGGGTAAGGTTGAGGGAATAAGGGAAAGGAGGGAACGAGAATGTGGAAGGAGCCAGGCGAAGAGAGTGGGGAAGGGAAGAAGGAGCCAGGAGAAGAGAGTGGGGAAGGGAAGAAGGAGCCAGGAGAAGAGAGTGGGGAAGGGAAGAAGGAGCCAGGAGAAGAGAGTGGGGAAGGGAAGAAGGAGCCAGCTGGGTCGCCAAATGGGCATGGGATGGCGAAGGACAAAGGGGAAGGTTGAGAGTTGCGGGTTTGAGAGTATAGGAGGGTGAAGGAGAAGGGGAGAAGAGGTAAAGACATGGGCAGCAGGGGTAAGATCGACAGAGGGAAAAGGGCCGAGGGACCGTGGAATGGGCATGGAATGTAGGGTAGGGGGGCAACAAGGAGGAAGCCGAAGGAGGGAGAGGGGAGGAAAGGTTGATGTGGAAGAAGATGGGGGAGGGGGGTGGAGCTGAAGGTGATAGGGGTGTGGGAACAGTAAAAAGCAGGGGGCAGGGGGCTTTGAGGAGGGAGGACTAGGGAGGGATGAATGGGGAGGGAAACGGGGGTCGGCCAACGATGGGGGTTAGAAGTGGCCAACCAAATGTGAATTAACAGAGATTGGAGCAGAAGAAAGGGTGAGGGGGGGGGGGGGAGCAATGGAGAATTTGGCCCATCAGATGGTGGGGAAGGGAGGAGAGTGAGGGAAGTCAGTGCTCTAGCGGTTGATGGCTGAGGGATCCTGTGGAGGGAGAAGCAATGAGCTGAGGCATTGATGTCCAAGGCTCCAATCTCAAGGAGCGAGATGGGGGAGGCTAAGGCCAGCTATTGTGATGGAGGATGATGGGGCCAGATGCCACTCACTAGGAGGGAGTTTTGAAATCTGAAGGGGGAATCCGCCGCAAGGGGTACTTGAGAGGCGAGCACTGCATGGCCAGAGGGGGCTGGAGGAGTGATTTGGAGTGGGGATGGGTTCGACAACCGACGGGATAGGTGAAACAACGAGGAAGCTTCGGGGGGTTAGACGGAAGGGCTGACATCAGCCCTAGAGGGAAAAAGCAAAGGGGCACGAGGGAGAGGGGCCCAAATCTTGTTTGTGGCAAGCTCCCAAATCTCGTTTCCACCGAGCCAGAGATAGGGAAGCTCCTCTGAACAGGGGTTTGCTTCATTGTAGGGCCCTTCGAGCACTACCCTCGGACGGTAAGGTAAAGAGGATGGCTCTGCTTAAGAGTACCAAGATTTGGTTTGCCCAAAAACCCGCTCCCATTTTTCTATTTCTCTGATATCGTCTCTTTGGGGTTGAAATTCTCCTACCAGTGATAACGGCAGCTTCTTCCCTACATCTGGACTGGGGTGTCCATTGAGAATGGTGACAATGGGATGAGCAGCCTACTTTGGGGGGTGCGGGGTGGGGGGGGGGTGGCGTGGGGGGGACGTGAGGGTTTGGTGGGGTGATTTGGCTGGTTTAGAGGCCAAAGGAACAGAGTTTTGGGGGTTTGAACAATGCACATAATTCTGGTAAAGAGGGAGAAGGGAAGGGCTGAAAAGGGCAAGGGGAAGGGAAGAACTGAAAAGGGCAAGGGGTAGGCCCAAAATGACGTGGTTGGAAGTAGTCCGAAAAGATATGGGGACTTATGGCCTCATTGAGGATATGGCCTTTAATAGAGCAGAATGGAGAACAAGGATTCATGTAGTCGACCCCAATTATTGGGGAAAGGGTTAAAATTATGATGACGAGGGGGAAGGGAAGGGCAAACAGAACCATCAGACGTAGCCATAGAGCGAGAGAAGGGGGAGGGGGGGGGGGGGTTTAAGATTTTAGATTATCTAAAAGCTGGTACTCCACTTTTGTTGATGAACCATAGCTGGTACTCCACTTTTCAGCCTGGTTACAAAATATCTCAAAACAAACTATTGAATCTCAAATATCCCTGATCACAGTAAGTAGCATCTGCCTGCATGTGTAGCACTATGAAGTTTTTCAAAGTGGGTGATGTTTGTGGGAGATTTTGACTTTGGGTGTTTTATTTGGGCTGACAACAAACCCCTCTCTCTCAAGAAGAGGACATCAAATTTTACTGGCTAACAAGGCAACCATGTTAATATTTTATGAAACCATCCCTAGGATGACCTTTTTTTTTTTCAGGAGAAACTTAAGGAAAGGGAACGAGAATTGCGTAAACGGAAAGAAAGGGAAGAGCAAGAAGTGGAGAGGGTTAGACAGAAAGCTCGTAGAAAGGATGCGGTGGTCTCATATCAAGCACTACTTACAGAAAGAATAAAAGATCCCAAGGTGTGTACAGATACTATTTGCAATACCAAAATGGAAGGTGAAATTTTCAATAGAAGTTGTGAATGCCTGTTTGTTTACTTCCTGATTATTTCCAACAATTATTGCTTTGTGGTTGAACATATATTCCTCTTGCGGTTTTTTATAGTTATTTTGTGATTTATTATTGACATGCACATGTGCACACATACATATTCACACACAATGTGCAGATAGAGGCTTACATTCACTTTAGATGATTTGTGTACTTGAAGTTATGTAGTATACCATATTTGCATCTCTGCTCATACAGGCATCATGGACTGAATCCAAGCCTAAATTGGAGAAGGATCCGCTTGGGCGTGCCACAAATCCGGAACTAGAGCCAGCTGACATGGAAAAGCTATTTCGAGAGCATGTAAAAGTTCTAAATGAGGTTGGTAAAATTTACTGTTCTGCTTACAAATTAGTTAAACTTTCAACAGGATCTGTTAAAAAATATCTATATGTAGAAGTACATTGTGATCATTTATTTCAGATTAACGTGTTCATGATGTTTGTTGAGTTTGTGCTGCAATTTTTCCCAAATTTGGAATTTATTTTCTCTTTCTTTCATTATGGAGTTCAAGCAAAAACATTGTCAATATGTTTGTGTGTGTGAGCGTGCGAGTGAGAGTGAGAGTGAGAGTGAGAGTGAGAGTGAGAGTGAGAGGGAGAGGGATATTTGAATAGGTTCAGCATGATTTGCATCAGATAACTTCTTTTAGCAAACTTCTTGTAAATGCACTTTGCTTTCATTTCGTTGACATCTTGTTTTCTTAATATTTCCCTTGATACTGTTTTTTATTAGTAATACTGTCTTTTTTTTTAGAGAGAGAGAGAGGGAGAGAGTTGAATAGGTCCAGCATCTTATGTGGGATAACTTGTCTTTGGAGACTGATTGATGTCATCCCATTTTACTTTCCTTTTTGTCTCAAAATTTCCAATCCCTTCGTACTTAAATGAAGTTTCTGATATATAACATACTGTTTGCTATATTTGTAATCTGTTCATTATTTCTGAATCCCATTGCCTTTTCAATGCACTGTTCTCACAAGAAAAGTTTGTTTCTTTCAGCGATGTGCTCGTGAGTTCCGTTCCCTATTGGCTGAGGTAATTACTCCAGAGGCTGCTGCCCAAGCATCGGAAGATGGAAAAACATTGCTCAATTCATGGTCAACTGCAAAAAAGCTTCTAAGACCTGACCCAAGGTATGAGAAGATGCCAAGGAGAGAGAGGGAGTCACTTTGGCAGAGATATGCCGAAGACATGGACAGAAGACAGAGGGCAGCCTCTGAGCAAAAAGAAGAGAAAACGAATATTGATGACCCAAGCAGAAGACCAGCAGGTTCTTCAAAGAGCTCCCCATCAGTGCGAAGAAGTCATGGACGAAAATAACTTGGCTAGTTAAAAGCATTGACCAAATTTGTGTATTTTTTTCTTGCATGTATTTTCTCACTCTAGCTGGTAGTGCAGCTTGGAAGAAGGCAATTTTGTTGATTTCCTTTTCACTATTTTGTAGCTTGATATCAGGAAGGGGAGTCACTGTGAGAATATTTTATTTCTAGAATTTTCATCTTTCTTTTAGAGTAAGAAAGCTATGGTGCTATTTATGATTCAGCTTCGACCATGTGAATGGCCACAGCTTTTTACATTGACCATGCGAAATCTGCCTCTATTAGATGGCCGTCGAGGTACAAAAATGTGACAAAGGGCTTTATGCCGTGTAGTTTCATTGTTCGAGCAGAAAGAGTGAGGAGCATATTGCTGTGGTTGAGAATGCTGGAGCCAAGGCGTGTCGGAAAATTGAATTCGGTGGATCGGAAAGTTAAATGGGCAAAATCTTCCTCTTAAAAATAAATATTCGAATCGAGTGATAAAATATATTTGACAATACATTGCTTTATCTATTTGTTGCACGACGACGCTGTAGAGCTGGTGAATCGGGGTACGTCTTAATAGGGCCACATCTTAATCAGTCTCCTGTGAGTCAAAAGATCAGCAGAAAGTGTGAGCGAGTACAAAATTAGAAGGCTAATTGATTATTCTGGTTTCTATCAGCAGATTTTCTAAGTGTGAAAGGTAGATCAAGTGCAGAATTTGAAGGCTTGAATAGTGTTTTTGAACATGCATTAGGGCATAGTTTGTAGGCAAAGATGGAGGGGATTTGTTAGAATTCAAGTGGAAGTATCCATTTCCGTTGTGCACTAAGACTCCGACTCTGTTTGGCAGCTGAGTTTACAATTGACAAAGTCGAACTAGGGATCATTGATCCATCTAGTGCCTTGGGCAAATTCGAAGGTGTAAATTTGGGAAATTAGAGATGTCCCTAAAACTTGGTTCCACTGTCGATCTAATTATGTTTTCTTTGTTTCATCATCATCATCACAGTTTTTTTATTCTTTTCGGACTAATTGAAGTTGGTTACATTAATTTTGATTTGCTATTTGCTTCAACCAATATTTTGAAGCCATGATTCGTGAACATTTTAGGAGCCAAAAATTCTAGGTGATTTTTGGGGTTTAGATTTTGAATTTTCAGAGAGAAGAATGTGAGACTGCCTAATTGTTAGATAGAAGAAATGAGGGGCCCAAAATATTTGAATTATCATAGCGTTATATCTTACTAGTAAGGTTGGATCCTCGGCCAAAAGAATAACAACCTTAAATTGTCAATTATGGAGGTGATTGAGTTCTTAGGACGGTTAAACTTAAGTATGTGGCATCATCCTAAGGCTTTTGAATTCTCAGAATCCATTCATCCCATTAATATAAGGATTAGCATGAGGCCAAGCCCGCACATGTACAAATGCGGGCTAGGCAATAAATATATTTTCTAGATATAATTTGATCCTAGAATTTATAATCTTTAATATGGAGATCATGAATATAAAAAAAAATAAAAATAAAATTTTGCAAACTAAAAATAATAATTATATTAAAAAAACATCTGGACTGTTTTTAAATGGACCACCTATTTATTTGCATCCATCTTTAAAATGGATGCTTTATAACTCTAGACCACATATTGTACAAACACAAAAAACTATCTAATACCTACTAAAGAAATAAGCAAAGATCCCCCAAATCTCTTAGGATCACAAATTTAGGTACCAAAATTCCTTAAATCTCTTAAGATCACAAATTTAGGTACCAAAATTCCAGGCCTTCAATAAGCACCTGACTTTTATCCCTATAGATATAACAAATAATTTGAGTCTTTGGACTACATTACTTCTCGTGCTTTCTCATACCACAAAACTCGTTGCTTCAATCTCATGTGCTTATATCATGATTTTCTCAATTTGATCCTGCAAACCATGAGTACAATCAGAATCCATCTTGATGGCTTAAAAATATAAAATTAACTCAACCGAATTTTAAATTAAATTACCATATGCTTTGGATTAAAATTTAAGAGAATCAAATTGATAAATAAAACAAACAAGTTCTGGACGGGGATACGGGCAAATGAAAAATTACTCTGAGCTGCTGTATTTGGGGTTTCAATTGGCTGCCTTCATTGCTAGTCACGGAACAGGCAATGACAGGTCTGGTGACACCACATGCCCTTCCAAGAGCTTCTTTCGATAGAACAAATACATAGGGCACATTCTGCAAACAAGCATTCACATTAGACATTCAAACATGGAATCTATCAGATATTTTAAAATTTTATCCCTCCTGCCTTCCCTCTCTCTCTCTTCGCAATACATATATCTGTTGCTTGTCACATTTGTAAGAGTGATAAGGTGAGGAAAATAATCCACACATGTAGGCATTCAAAGGACAGGAATGATGGTACTTAAGTAAAAAGCATTAGCACAGATAAACCTAAGGACCAAGGTTTATCCAGTTCGGTCCCTGTTATCGACAGCCAGATACCAACAGATGTATGAATGACATGGAAGTTCAGTTCTTCAACGCAGAGCATGAATTTGTGATTGATGAACCGAGGGGTTAGTACGCACAGATGAAACTATACATTTATAAATATCAAAAAATAAAAATAAAAATTAAAAAAAAAGGAACCCTTGTTTTTTTGGTCACCAGAAGCTGTTCTGCACTAGGGCATGCAAAGGATGGTGTTGAGGGAAGTATTGAGTCTATCAGTAAAAAAACCAGGAATTCAGCATGCTGGGAAGGCAAACTTCACGGGAAAAAATAAAACAAAAAGGAAATGGAATATTTTTATTTATATAAGTATTTCCATAAACTTTTGTTCATTTTTTATGGCATTGGGAGCATACTGTTGGCAATTAATCACCCTAGTGTCCATTAAGGGTCGATTTAGGGAGGTCCATTGAATTCTATAATGGAAGTTAAAAAATAAGTGAACGACAACGTCAAGAGGTCCATTGAATTCTATAATGGAAGTTAAAAATAAGTGAACGACAACGTCAAAGGCATCTAAATAGACGATATGAGATTTTCAAATAACTGAAGGGATATCTTCAATCTAGATGATGGCAATAAAAGCATACGGGCAATGAAAATAACAACTTTAATGAAGTACTAAACAATTTGAGGCAGAGAAAGGCATAGGAAGTACCTTATCTTCAGCTAGCAACGGTAGGTGCAGAAGGATTTCCAGTGGCTCAGCATCTGCAGCCATAACAATGAACTCTGAAATCCCTCTGTTCAAAGTCTTTGTAGCTGCACATCACACAAGATCTTTTAGGGGCAACCGAAAAACCAATACAACCTCCTAGGTTGTTTACAGCCTGAAGCTCTCCCCCTCACGTATTTGGTTCAATGTGGTAGGAAAGTTAGCACATAATTAATCATTTTCCAGAGATTATGCAAGATAAAAGAACAAAGAAAAGAAACTCACAAAATGAGAGCAATTTAAAATGAAAAGAAGCAAAACTAATTCACCCACCAAAAGAAAGAAGCAAAACTGCAAAACAACAATCTTATACTGAGTGCAGATTAAAACAAAGAGAAGCAACATCAGTAAGACAATCTACTGTAGTTTCAGAAATAAAACGGAACGTGTTTAGTACTTATTATTACAATGTAATGATATCAATACTTCTAACATCAGAGATTTTAGATGATGCATATTTTAGCTCAGAAGCTAATTGCAGTAATAGTTAAAACAAAAATTAATTACAACAAAGTCTTTTGCTGTTTGGAATATGACAACTCTCTACCATGAAGAGAAATAATTTGTTAATTAATATTAGGCTGATTTTCATTGAAACTAATAGCTTCGTAGCTCCCTCAGTCTATAATGAATCAATTAATCTCGCTTCAGAAAGTAATTACTGAGCATCCTCGTCTTGATATTGTGCCTATACAAAAAAATAGACATATATAGAAATACAACAATTTCCGGATTCTTTTTTCTCTGAAATAGATCTCCAGCATTAATACAATAATATAACAATATGGCCAAGGTTAGTTTCAACTTTGAAGTTTCAGAACTATATTCATGGTTTTGCATTAAAGTTTGATTCTCAAGAACATTCCAAAGAATGCATAACAACAGTCTCCTTAGGATGTGTCATTGCACAATTGCAAAAATAACTAAAATAGGTTATATGCTCATGCATTGGCACTCAGACAAATTAAAACCTATTTACCCCTTGCTATATGGACTTGAGAACTCCTTTAGGAGGGAAAACTGTCTTTGTAGTCTTTTAGTGTTTAGCACTCCACCTAGTACTAAGCTAATCATTTTACCACAACCAAAGGACCGAAGTAAAAAACAGAATAATACCTAAATATACCAAGGCATGAAAATAGGGTTTTGTTTCTTTTGTCATTTTTTTAAAAAATTATCTTTGATGGATTAAGAAGGATCAGTTTTTGAACTCACTAACATTGTATATACTATAAGAACGACTCTCATAATATAAAATAAATAAACCAAAAAATTCATATATTTCTGTTGACCCATAGCTCCAAGCATTTACTACAAAGTGCATAGATCATGCTTAGTGTCTTCCCTACAACTACTAAAATGGGAATATATTTTGTCATGCAACTTCGCTCACATTTACTGATAATTTTGTGCATCTATATCATTAACCATTTCTCTAACAAGTACCAAGTGAGATATCGAACTAGGAGAAGAGGCGGGGGGGAATCAAAGTAGCAGTAAACTTATTCACCTACAAGCTCAAAACTGGAGATGCATAAATTTGACGAACAACTTAATTCCACATAAGGTTTAAAATATGCATGTCAAAGAATACCATCTAACCTACCCCAAATAGTTGGGAAAAGGCTCTGATGATGATGACGTCGTGAAATAATACCATCTAGCCGACCCCAAATAGTTGGGAAAAGGCTCCGATGATGATGACATCAAAGATACCATCTCTGCGGATCATTGATCTAGTCTTTAAATCAACAAGAATATGTATAAAACACAACATCTAACTCTGGCAAACTATGTACAAATCTTGGAAAACATATCTCTAGTATCTCTAGCATCAAGAAATCCATAACCCGAATAAATATGCTTACACAAAAATTACCCAAAAGAAAAAAGAAAAAAAAATTGCTTAGCTTAACTGATTACAACTTTACAATGAAAAATACCTTCATTGGCTCCCTTCTTGAGTTGTTTATAGTTTGCAGCTTGCTGAACTGTATCCAAAATTGTAATGGTGAGTGATGCATCAGCCAATGGGTATGCCTTGGGATTAACTGTGTCTGAACCCTAGTAAACCATAAAGTTCCAGGATCAATGACCATCACAGAAGGACATGTAAACATATACACAATAACAATATAAGTATGTTATTTATAGTTTTACACATGGAAACATGTCCAAGCCATATCACAGTTTTTTCATTTTATGGTAGTATGTGGCTACGTGATTCAAATCTATTTACACTTGCTCTTGACTCTTGAGTTTGAATCCTACAATTCTTATGAAATTTTTCTTTTTCAAAATTGAGAAACTTGCAAATTTTTCACCAAGCTTGAAAACCTTGGATGAGTTGCCTTGGTGCATACCTATCAGATACCACTAACCAAGTTTTTTTTAAAATCAACAACTTTATAGATAGTTTTCTTTTTTGACATGTTAAAGAGGTAGGAACGGTTGATGACACGCTGAGGCTCCACGACCCTGACCACCCAGGCCAAGGTCCCATTCCTAAAACTATAGGGATACTTACAGCCATTCATACCACATAGACACAAAAGTCACCGATACCAATGGCCGAGGTTGAGATACATTGCATGTGTACCCATATATGTACATATAATAAGAACCAGAGATATTCCAATACAAACCATGCACATGGATGTGATAAAGCGAGACCGTCACATTTTGCACACTAAGGCCACAAATACTCCAACCATCAGATGTAAAATCAAACGGATGGAATGTTTCAGTTCTCTGCACAGTCCGAGGAAAATTTCTCAGACTTCGAACTCCGCCAATGATACATCTCCAACCACCCAATTTCACGTCTGATGGTTACGGATGATTATACCTCTCTCTACCAAAGGCAAACAATCCTATTATACACTTCTCTTTATAAAAAAAACACACTTGCAAGAAGAAATCTAACTGCACTCTTAAAAACCCAAAAATATCCAGCATCGATAGCAATCACATGCATAAAAATATGATTGGAGCTAAATACTCCAACACTCTTAAAAACCCAAAAATATCCAGCACACAAATCACATGCCTACAGACACTAAAAACCTAAATACGCCAACACAGGGGGTACTTCTCTAGTCCAATGATTTGGAACTCTTAGTCTCAGACCCAAGATTATATTTTCAAATTCCACGGCAATCACATAAAAAAATCACCAAAAAAAAAGAAAAGGAAAATATCAAATTACCAATCAAATACAAACATGCTAGTCACTATTTTTTAGGAGAACATGCTAGTCATTATGAAATTCTAAAAAAACAAATAAAATCAATATATATATATATATATACATGAAAACATGTATGAAATACACCTATGCATAGAAAAATGTGTTCTCAACATCAACAGCCACCACAAACACATGAACAAATAAATACATGTAAATAGTGCTTAAATCTAACAATACCCAAATTCCCCAACATCACATCCACTGCATTCGCAGTTACATAAACATGATAACATAGACACATCCATGTACGTAAAACAACAAGCCTCTCGCCACCGATAAAGACTCAAAAAAAAAAAAAAACCAATCATGAAATTCATGTAATGTAGCTTACATATCCATACATAAATCCACTTCATCTTCCATCTTCTATATAAACCCCATGCCACCCGACATTTAAAGAGCTCGAGTGCATACTTATGAATATATTCACCCATAAATTTTATTCATTCATACTATGGAAACCCAAAAGCTCGAAAACAGTACATCACATACACGGTGCAAAGCACATAGATATACGCAAAGATAACCATTTATGCCATGAAAGTAAGTGAGAGAAAGCATGAAAGACTGAAAAAAAATAAATGGACAAGAAGCCCAGAGAGAGAAGCATAGATTATGATAAATACCATGTTTGGAGATGGTTTAGTATTTCTTTGAGCAACGATCGAGCTTTTCTCTCCGTGCTTTTAGAGAGAGAAAGAGAAGAGAGAAGAGAGAGGAGTTAGCTGCGATGGAAGCGCGTCTTTAAAAGGGAATGGTTCGAGATGCAAGAATGAATACGCCGCACGTGCCATCTCCTTGACGTGTTTTTCGTTTGGAAAAGGCCGTCGTAGAGGACTGGTGACCGTTCGATTACAGGGGGATGATCTGTATCGTCCGCCACGAGAAACCCTAAACCCCTAACGTTGTTGCGCCATTCAAATTAGGGCACATGTATGAGCTTTACTCAAGCTGCTTGACGTGACACGAAATACCCTCTATCAATAAAAATAGGGTGAAGGACCAACACGTCCGTCCGCTTTGATGCTGACAATCACGCAAAGTCTTGCCCTAATATCAAAATCTATTCTTGTCCTAAATTATAAAGTTTAAAGTGCTAAAAATGGAGATGATCAACCGTATATATTGAAAATCTAAAAAAATGTACGGTCCAAATAATGCTTTAGAAGATAAACTATTTTTAGGACTAGAAAACCTTTTTTTTTTTTTGGTATGTGAATCTCAACCTCGAGATAATCGATTCGAGGTTTTCCGCTATAAGAATAACCTTCTCTAGTGGGATTTTTAAGTGCACCTTACTTGTATAGTATAAGGTTGATACCTTATATAAACTTTTTCTTTTTTAGAGGGTACGTTTTTTTTATAAAGTACACGAACGGTGATAATTAATCGTGACAATTATATGTGAAATTAGATGTCTTTCTTTATTGGATTTATCAAACTCAAATTTGAAAATAAATTTTTTTGAACTTCGTGACACACCAAAGCTATCAAATTTTCGCATCAGATGGTTGTAAGTAATTGTGACAGCATTGTATCACATAAAAATAGTCTCCTTGCATACAATCTTCAAGAAAAACATACAACGAGATATCTTACTTTTGATACAAGGTGGTCACAATTAATCTTAATCATTAAATGTGAAATTGGGAGGTTGCATTTATTAAACTGATGGAGTTCAAAGTTAAAAGGAATTTTCTCCGTACTTTGTGACATACCCAAGTTATTAGATTTCACATCATATGATTATAAGTAATTGTGACCACCCTAAAATTATAGGCAGTGTTATACATAAGTTTATTTTAAAAAAATAATTATTATTTTACTTTATTCAACGCAATTAGCTAAAAAAACACATAATTTAGTATGAGGTAAGTGAAAATAGTTAAAAATCATAAAAAAATGTCAAATAATCAATTGCTATTATATAATATACAGTATATATGCCAAATAGCTACTTGAAAAATATTAATAAGTGTTATTTGTGTGTATATATATATATATATATCAAATAGCTAATTGAAAAATATTAATCTACTTTTTGGAAGACTCTTCGAGTTGTAAAATTAGGGTTTTAAAGTTTAGATGTGCACATTGTACGGCAGAGTTTTTTGGTTTTATCGTTTTAAGTAGAATAACAAATACTAATCTCTTTTCTTACTTCGAGCACATTATGGGATGTGCTCGTGTCAAAGTCATTTCCTACAGAAACACATTTATGGGATGCTCTGTCGTCACATGCATTGGATGGTGGAGATTGCTCGATATTTGTTACGATTAGACCAGCGTTTTAAAAATCGTCGAGTCGAACCGGACTCGCCCGGTTCGACTCGGAATTCACGAAAAAGGTACTGGATCGGTTCAAAAATCGGGAATCATCCGGTTCTAGAGAGAACCGGACGATTCCGCACAGTGACTCGCCGATTCACTGTGCGGAATCGGTGAGTCCATGAAGAACACGGGTTGCACAGTGTTCTTTACGGATTTTTTCAAATTTGTCATTTTTTGATTCATTTTTTTTGTTTTTTTCCGCAGGTGATCTGTTTTGCAGGCTGTAAACAGCTTTATTCAGCTTTTTCAAGGATTAAATGGGGGAAAA
>NW_006499435.1:1279587-1309722 GCF_000471905.2 Amborella trichopoda
ATGATGTGTTTGAGGTCGAAGATGAATATCTAAGGTGAATTTTTGGATGGAGACAAAAGGGAGTCCAGGAATGCACCATTACCTCATCAGTATCTTGTTCAATAGAGGCATCAAGGTCGACAATGGGTTGATCAATCCGAACTTGACAAGGGCCCATCGGCTAGGCCAACAAGGCCCTAATTAGGCCAAGCCATGGCCTTACCAGTGTCTCCCATTCCTCAAAGAATCTATCAAGCCTGACTTGAACTAGATTAGGCCAGGGCCAGGGCCAGGGCTAGGGCCCAAGAGTAGGCCAGTCCCACAGGGATACGGGTGGGCTCAGGCTAGGGTTGACCTGACCTAGGCGCAGTGCCGGCATACTACATATACTCCTATAGGAGCATGCAAAATTTTCATATTTGGTTAAGGGTTGTTTCAAAAAAAAAAAAAAGACTACTGTTGTACTCTTTCATCAATTGCGAGGAAAAGTAAGCAATGATCCACAATATTGTTTTTTGTTTTTGGTATTTCAACAGTAGGAATCGAAGCCCAAGCTACCCACAATGACAACATGAACAGCTGGTTACAAGGTTCATCACCGGCCAATCAAAGTGTTGGACGAAGATGGAGATAGAGTGGACCCACCACAATGTAACACTAGTGCTAACTCTACTGGCACCACATGGTAGCATTGTTCCCTCTCTATCACCGTCCATCGATCAACTGGATGGCAGTGAAGCTCATGTCGACTTTCTATGAGCACATGCTCTTCCCTCTCCCGCAAATGGAAACTAAAAAAGGCCCTACCACAAATTACAGTGATCGCATCTCCAGCTCAATCGTAGCCATCAATCAATGGCTTCTTTTAAAAAATCCCGCTTCTTGTCCATCACTCGCAGTCTCTACGCAACAGCGCAAGCTCAAACCCTAACTCTAGAAAACACCATCTTTGCAACAACCAAATCCCTAACCCAAGAGCAACAAGCTCTCTCTGCAACTGAAACCAGAAGCCCAACCCTACAACAACAAACTCCCTCTGCAACTGAAGCCGAATCCCTGACCCTAGAACAACAAGCGCCCTCTGCAACTGAAGCCGATACCCTGATTTTAGAAGAGCAGACCAACATTACACTAAAAAATGCCAGGTCCAGAATCAGATCAGCCGGCTCACCTGAAGAAGCTTTTGAGGTATTCCGTAAAGCTTCGAAATCGCCTCGCTTTCGCCATGATCGCGCTGCTTTCTCAGCTTTTGTGCAAAAGCTCGCTGGATACGAGAGATTTGACCTAATTGAGCAGGCGCTTGAGTCCCATAAGAAGCCCCCCTTTTCTTTAATGGAGGGATTCATTATACGGCTCATTTTGCTATATTCTGAAGCAGGAATGGTGGATAAGGCTCTTGATACGTTCTACGAGATGGATGAGCTTGAGTGCCCTCGCTCTGAGAAATCATTCTCTGCAACTCTCTCCGGTCTGTTATTGAACAAGAGATTTGATGATGTACACAGACTGTTCGATGAAATTCCCAATAAGTTTGACATTTCACCAACTGTTTTCACCTATGATATTATAATTAGGGCTTTTTGTGAGGAACATCTGCTTGATTCAGCTTTTGAAATGCTTGGAAAAATGGAAAAAATTGGGATCAAACCGGATGTCGTTAGTTACAACACATTGATTGATGGGTTCTTACGAGCTGGAGATCAAACCAGGGTTGATGAATTATTGAAGGAGATGACTGAGAAAGGGTGTGCACCCGATCTTGTTACGTATAATTTACGTATTTTAGGGTTTTGCAAGGACAAAGAGAGTGTTAAGGCTCAGGCTTTGCTCGAGGAGATGCGATCGAGAGGGATTAGGCCTAACTCACGCAGTTACAATGCAGTGATTTTTGGGTTTTATAAAGAGGGCAATTTGGAGGAGGCGAGAAGGGTTTACGAGAGCATTCCAAAGGGGGATGAGTCCCCTAATTCAGGGACCTATTTTATGCTGATCCAGTTTGAGATTGAACATGGCAATTATGAAACTGCATTAGAGTTGTGCAAGAAGAGTATTAAGAGGAAATGGATTCCGCCATTTTTTACCATGAAGAGTTTAATAGATGGATTGGTGAAAATTTCTAAGGTCGATGAGGCAAAGGCAATTGTGGAAGAAATGAAGAAGAAATTCTCAGGTAGTGCAGCTGATTCATGGATGAAAGTTGAAACCACTATTTCTCTATAATCGCAGTGCTTATGCATTTGGAAGTTAGAATTATATGAGTTTCTCATGGTAAGGCAACATAGGCTAGAAGAATTTTTCGCTTCCAATGTATTTTTTATTTTTTATTTTGAAGCGTTCGGTTCTTGCATACTATGACACTGGTAAATGTATTGAAGAAGAAATCAAAATTTTGAACCAATGGATTTTTTATCATATAGATGCTGCAGTTTTCAGGAATTTGTTATACTACTCGATATGCTTAGATGGTTCCTGTTGTATGTTTTCATTGCAATGTATGTTCTTACCCCCAAAAGAGTAAATCAATCACCTTTTTTCAGAGTGCAAAAACTTGCTTGGGCTGGCACTCCTGCTGGGGTCAGGTTAGTCGAAGCCCACTCGGACTCGTGTGAATCCTGTCTGTGTACTATACAAGTGCATTCAGTCCAAGGCTCCATAGCTCAACTCACCTTGGTCACCATGCTGGGGCCAAGTCCGAATTGACCTGGCTGAGTTTTATTCAGTCCAAGGCTCCATAGCTGAACTCACCTTGGTCACCATACTGGGGCCAAGTCCGAATTGAACTGGCTGAGTTTTAGTTCAAGCTGACCTGGCCGAGTTTTAAAAAGCTGGTTTTTTCTTTTTAGAGGAGAAAATAGATTTACTTGTAAATCATTCACTTTCGAAATTTTTGTTTCTTTTATATTGTCCTTGCACTTTTTTTACTCGTTTCTTCCCCTTTCTCTTCTTCATAATTATGTACTCCTTGTGCAAATACTGTGCTGCACACTTATCAGTGTTTTTTCCCCTTCAATTTTTTACAGTGGTTTTTCCCCTTAAATTTGATGGTGGTTCTTTGTCTTCCTCTTTAGTGAGATCCATTATCTTACTATACTAGATTGTGCCAATAGAGTTCATTGGAAAGGGCATGGGCATGGTGACCCATCTTTAGCTTTCATCCCTCTTCGAAGTGTAATCAAAAGGTCTGGTTATTTGATTCTTGTGCCCCTCCTTGATTTGATCTGTTCGACTGAGCAGATTGGCAATTCTCAGGGATCTTTGATTGGAATTGCAATTAGATTGGTGTTTGTAACTGGATGGAAGGTCTTGAAATGTGGAAGGTCTGGAAATGTGGGTTTTATTTTTAATATCTAGGGTTCACGTAATTAGGAAAAGGCTATGATGATGATGATTTAAAGTTCATGAGCTTCTAGGTCGCAAGAACATCCACAGTATGTTTGTGAATTTGACAATATCAAGTTCTAGAATGGAACTTAATTGGGGACAGGTATTGGAAACAGGGTTTTGAGGGTTTCCATGGGTGGAGTAGGTTGAAGCAATGTGCAGAAACTAGGCTTGGGCTTGGGACTCGGACTCTGCCCTGAGCCAAGCAACTCCAGCGAGTCTCCGGGTCATGTACGAGTCAAAAAAGGGCTAAAACATTGCCCCCTTTACCCCATTAAACTAAGAAAAAAGAAAAAACAACGAATGTGCTCAGAATAATTAAAAATCAGTAAAAAGTGTAATAAACAACATTAAACGTTTGCAAAATGTGGAGAAAAGTACATAGACGATGGATCATGGAAAATTTTAGGGCTTGAAACAATCCAAAAAAATCCATAAAAAAAGGAAGGATAGAGAACTCACAAATCATCAACTATTTAGTTAAATCTTTAAAAGTTGATCTTGTCAGATATTTTGATAAAAATTTGAGTAAGTTTTAATTCACTTACCAAAATTCAGATTTAGATGGTATAATAATCATTAAAAAAAATTAATTTAAATTCTAAAATATATTAAAATGATAGAATTTTTGCTACTGTTTAGATAAGTAGCATGTCACTAATTCGGAAGGGTATCTTTTGGTTGAGTTTTTTTTTTCTTTCCTTTTTTTTGTTTTTTAAAATTAGTCTTCACAGTGCTGTTTATTAAGATTATTTTCGTGGTTAAATTCATCTTATCATGATATTATCGAATAGAAATATCAAGTAGCAGTGTGATTTGTTATGTGAAGAACAAATTAATTATCCTCTTTTCCCGCGTTAATAAACGAAGTATCGTAAAATTCCATAATTTTTGTTGTTTGGTTTTAACTGCATCAATGGTTGACTGTCAACCTTGAAAAAAACCTTAAAAGGGCAAAGAAAAATCCTACAAAATCAGAACTGAGAGGAAGAAGTGGCGAGGAAAACCCTAAAATTGCAGAATACAAAGCTCATGTACATGAACCCCATAATTTCAGAGACCAAGATTCATGTAGATGGAGAAAACCCTAGAATTTCAAGGACCAAGGGCGACGCAGATGGAGAAAACCCTAGAATTATGGAGACCTGCAGCACCGAGAAAGAGAAGAGCACTAGTATTTCGAGTTCATGCTTGAAATAAAGGGGTATCCAATATAAGGCGTTGGAGGGCAAGAGACTTGCATCATGTTTCCAACTCTAGAGCTCGCATTTGATATTCCCTCATAGAGCAATTAATCAGGATTCCTCTTCATTACCCATGGCGACATGGATGACATAGTCAGTATATAAATTCTAATTATCTGCAATTCTTTTTACTCTTGTTCACCTTCTTTGGCCAATAACTATTGAAGTTTAGCGATGAGATTATGATGAATTGGTAGGATAAATTTAAAATTATTTACATGGTTATTGTGCCCATACCCTTTTTTATCAACAGTTAACCATGCATTAAATAGTGTATTCTTTGCTAATTGAATTTGTCTGTTAAGGATAATAGCAGGGAGAACTTTATTTAATGGTTTTCTTCTGTTTACAATCTGTGCATTTATTTATTTAAATTGATGTTTCTGACAAGGATTGTTTAGCATAGGCAACTTAGTTTAATGGGTTTATTTATCCATGAATTGTTGACATTTAACTGAAAAATTTACTATAATGCAAATATTCAGGGGGAACTAACATAACATTATGGTTATTGATTATTGTGGGATTGATGGGGTCTGAGTGTTGCTGTATAGAGTGTGTAAGTAACTTGTCTTCTTCCTTTTCCCGTACTTAAGTGTTGCTCTACTATATGCTCCGACCAGTGGTTGACTTTGAGATGTTCTCTCATTTTTCAACTAATTTGGTCTCTCTCTCGCACCCCTTGTTATTATCTGGGTGGACTTCCCATGTATGTTGCTACTCGACGCTGGAATCGTATGGAGCCCCCAACCATCATTGTCCCAGCATCCATAAAAAAGCAGGTCGAGGTTCATAGAGAAATGGATGGTTCAGAACTTAAACACACCCTAATAGGCCTGCGAGTGGGTAAAGTATTGTCTTTTTTCATCAAGCTTGACCCTGTAAACCTTAATTTATTGATACTGCATTTTTTTAACAAATTTTATTATATCAGATTGTAGGGGAAGAATTTGAGTTTAGAAAGAACCTTATGGTTAGAGCTTTCAAGACCTACCATGTCATACCAAGCCAGGTTAGAATAGAGGACTGATTTCTTCAAGGTTTATTTTCTTGGAAATTATACTGTATATTTTAATACTATCAACCATTGTTTTAAAAGGCTTTCTTCTTGATCCGGACCCCTGATCTTGTCTGGGAATTGGCTGGGATTGGACCGATTATGGGAAGGTATTGGTTCCGGCACAGTCCCCACCCAAAGCACACCCATTCATATTTTCTTCTCCCCACCCCCCCCAAAAGGTTGGGGTGGTGGGGCAATGGCCCCCATATAAACCCCATTTTCCATTCTTATTCTTTTTTTTTTTTGGATTACCAATTCGGACTGATCCAAACCACTGCGGTTAGGCGTTTTGCCTATCCGACATGGATATATGAGGTGGACGATCCACCCCACTGATCCGGGTTTTGAAACTCTGCTGTGAACTTTTGAAGAACCATAATCAATTGGCTCATCATTGTCCATTACTGCAGTGGATGGCATTGGAGAGGGTTTGGAACTCAGCATAACAGGATAAGACTCCATTTGCGGGTCCCACTCTCTCTCTGCCTTCCATTGTTTCCATGGATGGTTATGGCCTATTGGACCATTGTTTTTTCATAGTCTGGATTAATTTTACTCTTTCTTTATTATAATCCCAAGATACTTTTATATGCCCTTCTCATGCTTAATTATTGTGTTATTTGAACAACACGCGGGGTACATTATTTACTCTGTGAAACAAAAACTGAGAGAGGAGTATGTTGGTCTTTCTGGAAATGACATTAAGGGGTTGAAGTTCAGAGGCATGGAGGTCTGTCTTGGCTGGCATTTGAGAAATAAACTTGCTAAAAGTAATAAGTGGCGTGATTTTCTATCTTGTTATGTTTGAAAATAATATAAGAAAAGAAAAGGGAGTTTTTTTTTATCATTTTGTTTCCCCAGGTGGTGGTATTTATGAATTGGGTTTCTGGGTTTCATGTTTTTTCAGATCACAGATACTGTGTTCTCCCCTGAGATAGCTTTTACAGGAGATACTAAGGCTGATTTCGCTGTTCACCGAGACAATGGTGATGTGTTAAAAGCAAAGATTCTTGTCATGGAGGTCTTGTTCTACCTCTATCATCTTTTTCTTTTGAATGAGTGAAAGTTGCACCAGCAGTGCAACTCAAGGGACCCAACCCTAAGAAACAATTTAAAAGAGAAATGGTTACTCATTTGGGGAGGGGGGTTTATTAGTAGCGCTGTTGTTATTGTTGATTTTTATCCTATTAGTTAATTGTTGGTCTCCATTTCTTGTTATACTGTTCTGTTAGTTTCATTTAGGCTCTGCTATATGCATTTCTCACTTTCTCAAGACTTTAAATTTATCATGGTGCATATGATTTGAGGGTGTATTGCGTGCATAATGTATATTTTCTACGACTAGTTAGAGATATGTTGGATGTATTGGCTGGCCCATAACTATTTTCACCGTAGATAATAAATTCTCTTTTTTGGAATGGTGTATTATTTAAAAAAGAAAGAAAAACATGTGTCGTGTTTCTTTCTATGGATCGAAAGTGTGAGGGCCTTTCCCTCTAATTGAGGTGAGTTGCAACTTTAAAACGTAAAAAAAATTAAGGTGCACTTCAAAAATTTATTAGAAAATATTGTTTTGATGTTGGAGAACCTTCTAATTGATCATCTCGACATCTAGATATATAAATATGAAAAAAAATCGAATCCCAAAATTAGTGCATCTTGCAAACACTATCTGTACTGTCTATTTTTAAATGTTTATAAATTTATTTCATTGGAGCTATTTTTAAATTTATAACTAGAGATAAAAATAAATTCTCTAACCATTCAAAAGATTTTTTACACCAAAATTATATCTAATAATAAAATTTGGAGGTGCGCCTTATTTGGAAAAATTACATAAATATCCGTTATATTTTCTGTTATTACGAAAATACTTGAAACTTTCTGCTATTATAAAGATGTCCGTTTTTTCAACTTCATAACATTTTTTTAAAAAAAAGATGGAATTGCCCATATTTTGTTATTTAAAAACCGAAATTTTTTTAATTTCAGTTTTTGAAAAACAGATTTTTTTTCTTTTGGGTTTTTGAATTTCTCTCTATATACCCTTCACCCCACGGAGCCTTTGCCTTTTGGGTGTTGGGTAGCCATACCCGAAAGCTTTGGAGATGCATCCCAAACTAAAGCACCAAGCATGACACCACCAACTGTTGTAGCATTGGAATTAGCCAACCTTCCTGGTGTTGGTGTCTCATCCCATCAAATCAATTTTGCCTAGACCAACTAGCTGGAGTTGGAGCTTCAGCTCGGCCAGGAGGTGTAGCGTCCCATCGACTAATCCCTGGTGTAGCATGGGGTGCGTCCCAATCTGAAACTTTTGGTTTTTCCACACTTTCTTGAGCCTCTTGAGACTGGTCCCATTTAAGACAGATTTAGGGGCAGTATATGTAGCAAGTTTGTGAGCGACTCGACTGCACGCTCATGTTGCAGGGAACAACAAAGATTAAAACTTTGTTGACCCGAAGGAACAGGAGATATGGCTTCCTCTTCAAGGGATCTTCAAGAGATTGTGACACGAACTGGATGAAGTACAGAAAGTAGAGTGATTCTTCAAGTCGTAGAAAATTGCAGGTCTCTGAGTTTTCTGATTCTGTATGGTGGGGGAGATAGAGAGGATATTCTTTAATGTCACAAGGCCATCTAAAACTCAGCAACCTCTTTACTTGGGCTTCCTCTTCATCTAAATAGGGAAAGTTTATCAAACATTTGTAGCGAATCGAAAAGTCTTTGCCTTCTTGGTTACTGCTTTATCACTGGGAATGGGCTTAAAATCTATGGTGCAGCCTTAAATTCCAGCTATGCTCAAGGAGATGGTGCGTTTTGGTTTTCTTCCTCATCTTCATTTGAGAGTTCATAGCCTTCAAATTTGTTGCCCCCACCATAGAGATCGGCATCCAAAAACCGTGGGGTGAAGGGGAAAAGAGAGAGAGATTTTAAAAAAAAAAAAATCAATTTTTTAAAAATCCAAAATTAAAAAAATGTTGGTTTTTGAAAAATAAAAAAATGGACAGTTTGTCTTTTTTTTTTAAAAAAGAAGGGGTTATGAAGTTGAAGGAGTAAAAACGAAAAGTTTTAAGTGTTTTTATAGTTAATGAAAAATATAACTGATATTTACATAATTTTCTCGCTTTATTTTAATTGTTTAAACTTGCAACCTCATCCGAACCGCACCCAAACATAAAACTAGTAATTATTGAGCGTCAATTTTAAATGGGAAAAGTTTATACAGAGCTGAGGCTCTAATCAATCACATTTGAGCCTACCTTCAAAAATTTCGCTAGAAGATATTTTTTTGATGCTCAAATATCTTCAAATTCATCATCTCGATATCAAGATGTATGGACATGATAAAAAATGGATTTCAAGTTTTGGAAATAGTACACTTTGTTATGCATTTTTGGACCGTCAAATTTCAAGATTTTCAAGTTTTCATCGATCTGGCGATCTACACTATTTTTTAAACTTTAAACTTTATAAATAAATATAAAAATATATTTTAAGGCTATCACAAAGATTTCCCTTATTAAAATCGCATTTATCGATACTATTTGAAGGTAGGCTCTAATTTGATTGTTTAGAGCCTAGGCCCTATACAACCGCACCCATGTTAAATTGATGGCATAATGACACCTCTCCACAAACACGATAAAGCTGCGAGTTCATCCCCCAGGCAAGGCAAGATTTCTCTTTCTACAATCCGAAGTTACAAACCCTAAACCCTAGCTTCACAGTTCACACTTTGAATACAACCTAGCTTCACAGTTCACAGTCACACTTTGAATACCAGAAGCTAACTTCAATGTCCTTCCACTCCAAAACCCTAATCTCCTAAAAAACCTTACAACCCTAATTTCCCCATTTCACAGTGAAAGAAAAGCTGCGCCTAAACCATAATCCTACTCCTACTCTTCACTTTCAGAGATTTCAACAAAACCCTGGAAAACTCTGCAACTGAAACCTAGCCCTGATCTTCCAAAACCTACATATGGCCTCCACTTATCTCCGACACCGAGCTGTCGTGTGTGTTCACCATTACTGCACCTATGTTTCTCAATCTAAGAATCCCCAAACCACCCTGACTTTCATTTCGGCAAATATCAAAGCTTCGCCATTTGAGCGATCCTGATTAAATCATTGATATCTTTAACTCAGCTCATGAGCGGGCAGGTGTAGTTAGGGCTCGATATTTGCAGGACCTTGCAATTAGGTAGCTCGCCAAAAACTCAATGTTTCTCTGAGATTGAAATCTTACTTGAAAACCAGAAGAAAAACCCTAAAATCAAATCAGAGAACTTCTTACACGGCCTTCTTATCTCTTATGGTCAAGCTAAAATGGTGGGCCAAGCCATTAAACCGTTTTACCAGATGGACAAGCTTGAAATCCCTTGCTCCGTAGATTCATTCAATGCCGTCTTAACTGCTTGCAAAGATGCGGGGATTTTGAAAAGGTAACAGAGCTCTTTGCTGAAATCCCAGCAAATTTAGGTTAAACCCTGAGCTATTCAATCCTCATAAAGTCTATTTGTGAGATGGGATCACCTAAATTAACTTATCAAAAGCTTGAAGAGATGGAAGAGAGGCAAATGGAGGTTACCACGAATCATTTACACTATACTTATTAATGTTCTCTATAAGAGCAACAACTCAGAAGAAGCTGAGAAAATTTGGGATGAAATGGTGAAGGTGGGGTGCTCTCCTGATGCTGCTGCTTACAATCCTAGGGTTTCGTATATAGATGAAAGTAATTGCAGAAATGGAAGCTTCAGGTGTTATGCACAGTGTCATCACTTACAATTTGCTCCTGATGTGTTACAAAATGGAGAAATTGAAGGGGCAAATAGGACTTTTAAAGAGATGGAGAAAAAGGGTTCTTCCCCAAATGATTTCTCGTTTACGGTTTTTCTCCATTTCCTCTGTAAAACTAGAGGATAACGGGCGTGCTCTTGAAGTGTTTTGAGGACTGTGTTAGCAAGAAGAAGGCTCCTGATTTCGAGGCTTTAGGCCTTTTAGTTAAAGGACCTAGTGGGGAGTTCGAAGGAGGAAGAGGCAAAAGAGATCATCAAGCTGGTTAAGGATACCTATCCTGAAGATTGGTCAGCAAATTCGAAGGAGTTCGATGGTGGACTTGGGAAGAGAGATAATATGCATTGATGACTGAGTAGTTGAGCAAACAGTGAGAGAGAGAAGAGAGGGAAGAGCTTATGGGGGTGAACTTGGACTGAGGATTTGATGGTTTTTGCTTTCAAAAACAAAAAAGAAACTCGATAATTTTAGAGGCAAGTTAATGGAGATGGATTTGTAGTGACAGAAATCAACTTTATGGAGATGAATTTCGCTTCATCCTGATGCAGTCGAAAGCATGGCACTGATAAGGAGATGCAGACGATAGCGTGGCACCGATAGAGGAGGTTTTGAGCTTCTAAATTTGTTGAGTGAGCATTGGAGATTTACAGTTCCATTGATTCATTTCAAGGTGCAGCTCAACGTATCATACTTTGTTTATTTTATTTTATTTATATATTTTTCTGGTTTTTTAACTGAATTTTGCTTTTTTTTTTCTCTCCATGTAATTCTCTTTTCGCTGAAGTCTCAATAAAAGTTCAAAGCGTTCCCCTGTAATTAATGGTTCCTGAACTTTTAAAGGATGAAATTACCTAGACTTTGGGAAATTAAAATAAAGCCTCCTTGTCTAGAAAGCACTTTGGACGACGAAAATATCCATGATGGACCTAAATCAATTTCCAACACCAACAACAAAATTTGACACTGAAAAAATGGTAAAAATCTTACAGATCTATAAACACTTATTCTTAAAGTGAAATGGACGGTCTAGACAATTTGCTGCAATATACACAATCTTTAGAGCTTAAACCCCAATTTTTTTTTCACATTCAAGCTGATCGATGTAAAGGCTTTTCAATGCTTGAGTGTAATTTTCGATGAATTACGAGGTGAAGCTTTACTTATTAATAGGGCTACAGCCTTATTAAACCATTTTCCTTTATTAAATGGGATGGGATGATTTGTGTTCCATTTGAAAGTTAAAACGTTCGAGGTTGGGAATGAAAGATATCCAACAAGGGTTCTAGTCCAATGCTCGTAAAACTGGTCATTTTGGTCTAAATCCAAATCAGTTCACTGATAGAACTAATTGAATCAGATTTTAAAAACAAAATAGGATTAAAATAATAATTTAAATTATAAAATACATTATACAAATATTCCCAACTCTATTCAGATTTCAAAAATAAAAAAATAAAAATAAAAATAAAAATTATAAAGTAATTCTGCAAATATTCCCAACATTATTGAGTAAAGTCTAACCGGTTGAATCAGGATGCACAGCTCCCAATCCCGACCCCTGGGTTTTAAATTACCTGGATTTTTTAAATGTATGCGCGGCATTGTAAAAAGTTCATTAACTAATAAGACACCAATGGTTACAAACCAAGAATCACAACGGACCGAACAAATACTAAAAACTCTGGTTCACTGTCCTCGCGGTGACATTATAATTTTTTTTTTCTCTTTTCTTTCGCCACTTGGGACCGAATTGTTTGGAATCGGAAAGCTAGCTCGCCCCGGCAAGTGCCGGAGTCAGCACCCAGTTATGGGTTTATAAACATGCGCTTTGAACACCTTACACATGTACATTCTTATCGCATTTTCTTTGTGGAAAACGTAGCATACTCCAATATCTTATAGTCACCAATCCCCCTCCATCACCATCCAACTCGCTGGTTGAATCCAACTGGAAGATTGAACGGCGATGTTGACCATATGCTATGATGCCTATATGGACCACACCATACTTTTCCTTTAAAGAAAGAAATATAAAGTAGAAAAAGGCCGGTAAGCTGTAGCATTCGTTCAAAACCCAAAATCATCTTCATCATCGGAACCTTATCCCAACTGATTCGGGTTGGCTATAGGAATCCTTTTCTACCATTCTACTCGAAATCCACATATCTTTTTTCCGGTATTGTATTAAGTCTACACTACACATGGTCAGCCCACCGTAGAAAATACTTACCTCCCCCACCCCCCATAATTTAAAAAACACCACTCTTGGAAAAAAAAAGAAAAGAAAAAAGAATAAAAAAAAAAGAAAAAGCAATTATAGAGAGTACCCATGAAATCAAATAGCTTGATGGAGGGGGATTTAAAAGGAGTAGAGCTCTCTCGTTTGGTCAATGGTGTAAGTTGTTATGAAATCGATTTATTATGCGAGGAATGAAAGATACTGCCACTGCAATGAAGAAGACTCTAGAGTACATTTTCAAATAACTAAAATTTTTAAAACAGAATAAAAATAAACTAAAGATTTACAAAGCAGTGGACAACGAAAAATGCATTTCAATTGAATTATTGCCAATGCTCATCAAACAAGGAGTCAAAAATGTTTTAACCACCATAAACAATTTTGCCTTTGCATTCATAAGTAACAACTTCAATTATCATAATCCAACATAATATCAAACATAAGATTCATGTCAAGCACTATTTAAAAGAAATTACTTAATGCCAATAAAGAACCACTATCAATAACAATGTAGACATTGTTGATAGCTGATGGGATATAGATTGTGTCACCATAAGGGTGACACTGCACTGGTCACCCTAAGATCTGGGCCGTCCACATCCACATCCAATGGCTATCAGTGTCTTGCCCAAAACAGAGCAGATATGTGGTTCTCTCTTCCAGAAACCACTTTTTCAGTTTTTCTTTTGGATTGTTAGCTCGATGAAAATGAAATTGTTAACAAAGTTTCCAGAAAAAAACACAATCAGTTGAAAGGTTCTTTATTATAGTGTCACCAGGGTAAGAGCTAAGGATGACTACAAGTTCATGAAGAGGATGTACAATTAGGACAAGTTTGAAATATCCACAAATGGGAGTTCTATCAGAAAACTGAAAACATGAAATGATAAAAATCCTCTCCATGCATAAAAAATACAGCTTTTGTTTAGTTGAAACATGAAATTCATCAAACGGTAGGAATTATCTTTGACCCATTCCTCCCTGAAAATCTTGGCCAAAATGACAGAAAACTAATGGACCATATATCAACACGGTTGACTTCAGCCGAAAAGGTTCTCCCTATTCAAGCTTTATAGCCAAAAATGCTTAAATACAAGTTCAGCCTCCATTTGGAGGAGAGATTGAGATTCTTTGACGAAAGAGGATTGAATCTTATAACACTAACCATAAGTCACAACAAGTGAAAGTTTATCCATAAACTTCCCAACAGTAGTTCCAGCTATTAATATGGATTATAAGAACCACATGTACTCAACAACTTGGTAGTAGTCATAGTTAGAAATGTAAAATAATATGATCCTATAGGACTCTGCCAAATGCAATAGCAAGGGACCCCAACAAATCACCATTGGATTTCAATCCAAATCTCAAGATGGGAATTGAATCCCTCATCCTCTTTCTAAAAAAAAGTAACTTTTTTGTAAGTAACTCTCTCTCTCTATCTCTCTCTCTCGGCTCTCTCTCTACCCTCCCTCTCACTCTCTTCCTCCTGCTCTCTCCCTTTCCTTTTCTCTTCCTCCCGCTCTCTACCCCCTCCACTCTCTCTCTTCTTCTTCTAATAAACCACATGCTCTCTCTCCTACACTCTCTTCCCCTTCCTCAACAGCCATATGATGTCTCTCCCCTCTCTCTCTCTCTCTTCTTCCACAAAATCAGCCACACATTTTACAGCTACAAGTGATGTCTGTCGGGACTTGTTAGTACATGGTTTAATTCCTAGCAACACAACTTACAATACCCTAATTGGTGCCCTACTGAGAAGAGGTTCTATAGAAGAGACTCAAAACCTTGTGAATGAAATGATATTCATAGGATTTTCCCCTGATATTATAATTTATAATTATGCTATTAAGGCAATATGCAGTGATGGGGTGATTGAAAGGGCCTTGGGTTTGTTTGAAGATACGGTGAGAAGAGGAATTGCTTCAAATAACATATCTTATGACATTATGATAAATGGCATATGTAAAACTGGGAATATTGAATCTGTTCTTGAGCTTCTGAAGGAAATACTCCATCGTGGTTGTATACCCGATATTGTAACTTATAATGGCCTGATATATGGCCTTCGCAAAAATGGGAGGATGGGGGAGGCCTAGAATCTCTTTGATAGGCTACAAATCGAAGGAATAAAACCTGATACTGTTACATATAATACATTGACAAGCTGGAGCTGCAAGAAGGGAATGCTTAATGATGCCATCTTGCTAGTACATAGAGGAATTAGTAATCGGTTTGTTTCCAATACCATTAAATGGATCATATTAATGTTTTTCAAAGAAACGGTATATGGATGATTGAGGAAGGGGGAAGGGAGTGCAGGACAGAGAGCGTGTGGTATATTAGAAGAAGAAGAAAGAATGAAGGGGGAGAGAGCAGGAGGAAGAGAGAAGGAAAGGGAGGAAAGAGCAGGAGGAAGAGAGAAGGAAAGGGAGGAGACAGTGGGAGGAATAGAGCGAAAGGGAGGGTAGAGAGAGAGTAAAGAGGTATAGAGGACGAATGAGGGGAGAGAGAAAGAGAGACCGTTACTTCAAAAGGTTTTAAGAAAGAGGAGGAGGGATTCAAATCCCATCTTGAGATTTTGATTGAAATCCAACTGTGATGTTTTGGGGTCCCATACTAGCAAAGGGTCCTATAAGATCATTACTCACAAAAGATGAAATTAGTTTTGTTTTAGATGTTCTTGTTATGACTTGTCATTTGTTAAGTGACAGGTCACATATTTCTAGATAAGATAACTTTTATCATTTTATAAAAAACAAATAATTCTTGAATTTGAATTGCATCTATGAATCATTTTATTATTTCTAAAACCATAAGCATTTCTGCATTTTGCTTTAAAGTTTCTTAAAACATAAGCACTCCCATTCCTAGAGGTATGTAGAAGCTAAACATGAAGTGTTACATTGAAGCAGGCAAAACACAGAATCACTTCTCACAAAATATCAATATCACTTGCGCCAAATTGCACCCCTATATTCGAGATAAAATTTAAAGTACGACCAGAATTTATAGCGATGTTATTCTTTTCAAAACCAGAATTGGGCAGCAAACAAATGAAATATGTAAGTTAAAAAATTCCATTGGAGTTCAGAATTGTATCTCTTTGAACAGTAACACCAAGTACCGACCAGCATTTCAAAATGAAACTGATGGGCATTGGATTGTCAAAGGTCCATCAATAAAGCCCACAAATTAAAAAACCTTCATCTTCCAGAAAGAAGTGTGCTCACCTCCATTAATTGAAGTCATTCGCCTATGGCTTTATTCGTCAGATGATGATCCTTCCTTCTTGTTCAAGTCAAGTTGGGCCTCAAATTTCTTCCAAGCGTGCAACACATTTGGAGGTAACGTATCATGAACCATCTTGATCACCTGCTTCGCCTCTTCCTCCTTTGAATTCTTCACAAGCCCCTTAATCAAATCGCTCACAGTTTGAAACTTCGGGGCCTTTCTCCTCCTAATACTCTCCTTGCAAACTTCAAGAGCCAAATCATAATCCTTCTTTTGAACCAAATATCTTATAAAAATCCTGTATGTCATCTGATTAGGGTAGCAACCCTTGCTGTTGCTCGCCATTTCTTCATAGACTTTCTTGGCTTCCTCCTTTTCACCATTCTTCAAGTAACACATCAAGAGGAAATTATATGATAATGCATCGGGTTTAACATTCGAGGCCTCCATTTCTCCGAGCAATTTCAGAGCTTCTTCAGGTTTTCCATGATTTGCTATATAAATAAGCTTAGCATTATAAGCTGGGGTATCAAGAGAACACCCATTCTTCACCATTTCATCCCAAATTTTCTCAGCTTCTTCTGGTTTCTTCTTCTTGTAAAACCCATCAATTAAAGTAGTGTAAGAAATGTTAGTAACTGTAATTCCTTTTTCATTCATTTCCTTGAGCTTCTCATAAGCCTTATCAGGCGAACCTGAATCACACAGAGACTTGAGGAAGATCGAATAGCTAAAATGATCTGGTGATATGCCAAATTTAGTAGGGATTTCATCGAAAAGCTTAGTTACCCTATCAAATTTCTCAGAGTCCTTTAAGGCAGTCAAAAGCACATTGAATGAACTTACAGTGCGAGGACAGCCAAGCTCATCCATCTGATAAAAGGTCTTAATGGCCTGATCTGCCATTTTAGCTCGACCATATGCAAGAATCACATCAGATAAGAACCTCTCTACCTTTGCATGTGGATGCTTCTTCTGGTTTTCAAGTAGTGTTTCGATATCAGAGAATCGCTGAGATTTTACGAGCCTCCTCACCACCAGGTCACGAACAGCTCGAGCCCCTGCAACTCCATTGAGCTTTTGAACTGAGTTGAAAATGTCAATGACTTTGCTGGGCTCGCTAGTATATCGCAGCTTTCTTCTCGCAACATTGAAAGTCAAGGTATCAGTGTTCTCAGATAATGTTGCAGAGGTGCAAAAGCGGTGAGCTTGAAGAAAAGCTCGACGTCTCAGACAAAGTGAAGACATTCTAGGGTTATACAGGTCTCTGAAAAAGGAAACTACGGTTTTAGAAATGTAGGGTTTTCTCGATGTTAGTGATTTTTAGAGATTTTCTCCGTGTTCAGGAAACATGGATCGAGAAATTAGGGTTTGTGTTGGGTTTGGAAGCAAAAGATGGTTTGATCTTTCGCCTGTAAATTTTGGAGGAGGGAATTAGGGTTTAGGGTTTCAGGGAGTTTCCCCCTTTGTGGGTTTCCCAAATTCAATCATAGGTCAACAAGTGATTTATGGTACATGAGATTAGCAAATATATGCCCTCCGTATCATGTGATTTTACAATAGTGCCACCAGTGGCTGTTAACGGTCACAAACCGGGGCATATGGCAAGGCGCTGCGGCTAGGGCGGGCATATGATGTATGGGCTGTCGAACTCTCGGTTTATTGAAAAATAAATTTTTAAAAAAAGATATATGGATATATCTTTTCAAATAAATATACGATATTATTTACCTTTGATATAAAATGGTCCTAATTAATCTTAACCATTAAATGTAAAATTGGATGGTTGTATTTGTTTCATTGACCAAACTTAAAGTTCAAAATAACTTTTTTTGAACTTTGTAACACACTCAAGCTTATCATATTTCACATCAGATTACTATAAATAATTGTCACCTCCCTTTACCCAAAGTAAATGGTCTCATTGTATACCATCTCTATTTTCCCTTTAATGAATGAATTATTTTATAATCTAGGCCCAACCAGACGCAGCCTATTTTTTAGGCCTACACAAAGCTCGGGTATAGATATTTTGATCTAGGTCATATCAGTTTAGGTCGGGTTTGGGCTAGGGCTAACCTAGCCAGCTAACACAATTTTAGTGGAGGAAAATTGTTTGATTCGGGCTGGACTGCATTTCTACATATATGGTCCATAAAGTGTGAAGCATCCATTTTAAAAGATGGGTGCAAGTAGGTGTTCCATCTAAAAACAATTGAAACTAATGGTCGAAATATTTTCTTATTAGAATTATTATTTCTAATTTTTAAAATTTATTTATTTTTTCATATTCATGATCTGCATGTTAAATATTATATGTCCTTAAAAATTAAGTCTTAAAATCTATCTCAAAAATAAATTTAGTAAGACGCCCTCGTTTCTACATATGTGGGCTTGGCCGTATAGAAACTAGATCCTCTAGTGGAATATAAAATTATGAATGCAAAAATTTTGTGATGACTAATGAATCTATGTTTGTCTTTTAGAATTTGAAAGTTTAAAAATGGAGCAAATCAATCAATCGGATCTGCATGGGGTTGACATTGATATGGACAACTTAGGATGTTGAAGCATAGATTATTGAAAATTTTATTTGTATACTTCATATAAATATTATATGGGATTGTCTACAAATGTTATTTATTTATTGTACATAGAGATCATAATCATCCCCATTTATTAGATGTCAAATTGGATGGCTCAGAATGAGTCATGAATCCGAGAATTTTTTTTTCTTTTAACGGTGTCTATTCAATGACGCTCTTACAACCACCTATTTTGAAATTTAAGAGAAAATAATGATTATAACCTCCATGTACAAAAGATAAATTGTCTTTTTATAAACAATCCCATATTATAATTATAAATCTTCTTCTTCTCTTTTGGATAGATTGTGCATGTATCATTTTGGTGGTCAATTATTTATACCAACTTTGCCCTAATCTTGGATATTAAAGATCCGAAGTTACAGAGGTTGTTAATGATTTCGAATATTGAAAATTCGAAGCCATAGTGACTTAGGATTTCTAAAATCCTTAGCTACTTTGGGTTTTTGCTTTCTCTTAAAACTATTGATTTTTTTATATGCATAAATGATTTCAAATATTGAAAATCCAAAGTCATATCGATCTCAAATTTTCAAATTCCAAAGTCAAAGATATTCTAACTTTTCAAATCCAAAGTCACTTGGACTCTAGATTTTAGAGAGACTTTGGATGTTCAAATCCGAAGTCGAAGTGACTTTGGATTTCAAAATTCCAAGTTAAAGTGACTTTGAATTTTTAGAGTCCAAAGTTCGCTGACTTCGTATTTTTAAAATCTGAAGTCACTTGTGTTTTTTCTTTAATAGACAATTCTTCATTTTAAATCCAGAGATGACTATGGATATTGAGAATCCGTTGTCATCAATTAGCTTAGTGATTTAAATTTTCAATATCCCAAGTAAGGAAAAAATTAGAATAAAAGATAAAAAGGCATCGAGACATGAGCCTAATATAAAGAAGAAAAAGAATTCCTATAATTATAATAGGGCAAGCTTTTTATGCTTCTCCGATAGCATAACTTATATATTTTCCCTCATCCAACCATCTATTCTGAATGGAAGGCTAAGATTGCCCCAATCACAATGTCATGTCTCTACATTATTTTACTTTTATTTTTTATTTTTAAACTACTTTGACACCAAATTTCGGACGTCCAATCCTCTATTAAACTCGTACTAGCGATAAATATAAAAAATATATTTCCAATAAAATAAAATAACCAAAATACCCCTAAAAGTTTCAAGAGGTATTTTGGTCATTATATTTTATCGAAAAATATTTTTTATAGGTGCGCCCTAATGAGAAGATGGCACGTACCAAATTTTATATTCATAAAATTTGTATAAAAAAAACTAAAAATAAAATACTTTGAGATGTCAGATCTAAGATCAAGCGGTAAATGGCTCTCTTGATCAAAATTGGATGGCTAGATGGTAGGGAAAGCATATATCTTCTATGTTGTAGGGGAAGTATAGAAATATTTTCTATTATAATATGGGATTGTATACAATGAGACTATTTACTTTTAGTGTAGGGAGGTCACAATTACTTACAACCATCCGATGTGAAATACAATAGCTTGGTTGTATCAAAAGATTTGCGAAAATTCCTTTTGAACTTTGAAATTGGGTTTAAATTTATAAGTCTATATCCAACTGTCAAATTAATCGATTTAAGGGTTTCTCAAGGTTTAGTGAGATTTGAGGTGCATCGGTAAAGCTAACAACCCTAGAAGACATTTTCCTTTTTAGGGGACACTGAACCCAATTTAATCATGAGACCGAAATTGATAGTAAAAAACTATTGCACCACATAAAATAGATGGTGCAGATTAATGCAAACGTATTTCTATAAATAAGATCGCAACCGTATATAAACCTTTTCTTTTAAGATTTACATAATTAAAACTGATAGTTCAAATTTTACTTTTCACCTTTTCAACCAAGACAAAATATCAAAATTTTCTAGATTTATCTTAAGGACTGTATTAGCAAGAAGAACGCTCCTGATTCGAGGCTTTAGGCCTTTTAATTAAAGGCATACTGAGGAACTCAAAGGTGGAAGAGGCAAGAGAGAACATCAAGTTGGTTAAATATACCTATCCTGAATATTGGTTAGCAAATTTTGGACTTGAAAAGAGAGAGAGAGAGAGAGAGAGAGAGAGAAGCATTGATGACTGAGAAGCATTAGAGTACCTTCTATGATTGCAAATTCCTCCAATATCATTCACAAATTTCTCCCCAACTTTGCAATGAAAATGTAATGCGAAACGGAAAATAAGATTTCCACACAAACATGTAAAAACCTCCTGTATTTTTCTTAAATTGTCTCCATGTTTGTGAATGAAAATGTAATGGGAAATGGAAGACCTCCAAAAGGTTTCTCAAAATTATCCACAGTATGCGTCCAACTTATATAATGCTAATTCAGCCAGTGATTGAAAAAGTGCCGAGCCAATTGGATTCATTTGAGTCAGCACGCACCAAGGGTTCCCACATGGCCAGGTTCACGAACCCAGAATCACCATAGGTTGATCAGACGAGGGAGTTTCGCCCCTGCGAGTGCCTGAGTTAGCAACCTAGATTTATAAATATGGAGCTTTTAACGCCTTACAATGCTTACAATAAGTATATTTTTTTGCATTTTCTTTGGGGAAACATAGCATAAGTCCAATATTATATGATGCCGATTACAACCATATAGTCCCCACCATATAGTCCCCATTGTCCCTCCATCACCATCCAAGTAGATGGTGGAAAGCCAATGCTGACCATATAGCTATGATGGCTATATGGACCGCACCAAACTTTTCCTTTGAAAAAATCTTAAACAAAAATGTATGGGTAAGCTGCAGGGCTGCACACAGTATATTAGCACCAACAATAGATGTCAACGTGCTGCATCCCAACCATCCTTTCAGATATCCTATGCTCAGGGAGGTGCTACAACAGTTTATAACCCAAATGCTAGGTTAAGAATATTTCTATAATCAACCATTCCATTGTGAAAGCAAATAAATAAAGAAAACAAATCCCACCCCTGCAACCCCCCAAAAAAAAACCTACCCGATCCGCCCAACTTTATGTCTTATCAAGCAAAACTGATCTCATAGTTGTCTTATAGAACTTCCCCTTAAACTTTATTGGTATGCGGTGATCACATAAAACCCATATTGTACATCTCGACTTTGCGGACCAAGCTCTAATTCTATAGGCGGCACCTTCCTCAATCTCTCCATTTTCTTGGATTATCGACTTAAGATATAAAAAATGCGTTGTTTTTATATTTCTTGGCCATCAATGTTAACTACTTCCTCATCTCTATTCCTATTTTTATAAACTTACATTTCATATACTCTTTCTTGGTATGGCTAATTTTAAAACCTTTACATTTTAGTGCATCCTTCCAAAGTTCTCAAATAACTAAAAATTCAAAATATAGTTGATTGAATGGAAACCAGCTAAAGACTTACAAAGCAATGAACAACGAAAAGTGCATTTCAATCAAGTTATTATACATGCTCTTCAAACAAGGAGTTTAAAATGTTTAACTAGCACAAACAAGTTTGCCTTTGCATTCATAAGGATTACATAGAAAAGATAACAACTCCGATTATTATAATCCAATATAATATCAAACATAAGAGTCATGTCAAGCTCAAGTTTAAAGAAATTACTTAATGCTGATAAAGAATCACTACCAATAATAAGGAAGACACTTCTCTCAAAAATAATAAGAAGGCAGACATTGTTCATAGATGATGGGATAAGGAACTTGCCATCATAAGGGTGATACTGCAGCGGTTCACCCTAAGTTGTGAGCCACCCAAGTCCAGATTGAGCAGTTACCAGTGTCCTACTCAAAACAGAGCACATATGTGTCTTTGATGGTAGCTTTCTCTCTTCCGCAAACCAATTTTTCAGTTTTTTTTTTTGGATTTTTAGCTGGAATGAAAATGAAATTGTTTACAAAGTTTCCAGGGGCGGGGATCATTTCAAAGGTTTATGGTTGGGTGATGACTGGTATAGAGTCACCAGGGCGCGAACTAAGGATGATAATAAGTTCATGATAATGATGATATACAATTAGGAGAAATTTGATTTATTTACAATTGGGAGTTTTATCAGAAAACTAAAAACATGACAAAATAAAAATCTTCTCTCCATGCATAACAACACGGTTTTGTCTTGTTGAACCCCGAAACCGATCAAATGGTAGAATTAGCTTTATATCATTTCTCTATAGAAAGTCTGGCCAAAATGACAGAAAAATTAAATGACGGAAAAATTAAATGACAGAAAAATTGGGAGTTTTAACTCTAAGTTACAGCAAGTGAAAGTTCATCAATTCTAACCAACTGTCCAGATGTACAGTCGATTAGAATTGATAAACTTCCACTTTTTGTAACATACAGTTAGTGTTGAGAAGTTTATCGATGTAACCTTCTCTCATTTCTCTCTAGAAAGTTTGGCCAAAATGACAGAAAAATTGAAGGACCATATATCAACACAGTTGACATCAAAGGATCCGCCTATTCAAGCTTTTTAGCCAAAAAGGCTTAAAGACAAGGTCAGTCTCCATTTGTGAGAGTGATTTTCTTCAGCCAAAGGGAATCAAATCTTTTAACTCTTAACTATAAGTTCAGCAAGTGAAAGTTCATCAATTCTAATCAACTGTCCAGATGTACAGTTGATAAGAATTGATAAACTTCCACTTTTTGTAACTTACAGTTCGTGTTGAGAAGTTTATCGATGAACTTTCACTTGTTTATTTTTTTTTTCCATAATGTCAGCCTCTTTCACAAAAAAAAAAAAGAAAGAAAAGTGAAAGTTCATCCAGAAACTTCTCAACTATAGTTATCCAGCTATTAATATGGAAGTCATAAGGGCCAAATGCCCTAAACAAATTAGTAGTTATGAATTTATAAAAACCAAATGCCCTCAACAAATTAGTAGTAGTCATGGTTAAAATTGTAAAATAATAAAGACTGGATTACTTTTTCCTCAGATGTTCTTATCATGTCTGTCATTTGTGAAGTGACACAGGTCACATATTTCTAAATAAAATAACTTCTATTATTTTTAAAAAGTAAATAATTCTTGAATTGCATCTATAAATCATTGTAATTCTTCAAAAACCATCAGCATTTTCTTATTTTGCTTAAAACTATCTTAGAATACAAACACATCCATTTCCAGAGGCACTTAAACCGTAAACGTGAAATGTTTCTTTGAAGCAGGAAAAGCACAGAACCACTCACTAGCGATATATCAAATAATGCTTGCAACAAATGCACCCCTATATTCTACATAAAGTTTACAGTGAGACCATAATTTAAAGAGATGTTATTCCTTTCTGGAAAGAAACAGAATCGGACAGATAAAAAAAAAACGAAATACAAGTTAAAAATTGCATTGGAGTTCAAAATTGTATTTCTTTCAGGAGTACAACAAGTACCGACCAGCATTTCAAAATCAAATTGATGGACATCAGATTATCAAAGGCCCACACGGTAAAGTCCATGTAAAAACTTTCATCTGCCAGAAGTGAAATAAAGGCACCTCCATTAATTGAAACCACTAACCTATCACTTTTACTCATCGGATGATGATCCTTCCTTCTTGTTCAAGCCAAATTGGGCCTCGAGTTTCCTCCAATCAGGCAACACATTTGATGGAAATACATTTGGTGGAAAAATATCGTTAATCATCTTGATCAGCTGCTTCGCCTCTTCCTCCTTCAAATTTTTCACAAGTCCCGTAATCAAATTGCTCACAATTTGAAAATTCGGGACCTTTCTCCTCCTAACACATTTCTTGCAAACTTCAAGACCCAAATCATAATCATTTTTTTGAACCAAATATCTCATAAAAATCCTGTATGTCACCTGATCAGGGTAGCAACCCTTTCTCCCCATTTCTTCATAGACCTTCTTGGCTTCCTCCTTTTTACCATTCTTCAAGTAACACATCAAGAGGAAATTATATGATAATGCATCGGGTTTAACATTCGAGGCCCCCATTTCTTCAAGCAATTTCAGAGCTTCTTCAGGTTTTCCATGATTTGCTATATAAATAAGCTTAGCATTATAAGCTGGGGTATCAAGAGAACACCCATTCTTCACCATTTCATCCCAAATTTTCTCAGCTTCTTCTGGTTTCTTCTTCTTGTAAAACCCATCAATTAAAGTAGTGTAAGAAATGTTAGTCACTTTAATTCCTTTTTCCTTCATTTCCTTGAGCTTCTCATAAGCCTTATCAGGTGAACCTGAATCACACAGAGACTTGAGGACGATCGAATAGCTGACACTACTCGATGTTATGCCAAATTTAGAGGGGATTTCATCGAAAAGCTCAATTATCCTATCAAATTTCTCAGCGTCCTTCAAGGCAGTTAAAAGCGCATTGAATGAACCTACAGTGCGAGGACAGCCAAGTTCATCCATCTGATAAAAGGTCTTAATGGCCTGATCTGGCATTTTAGCCCGACCATATGCAAGAATCACATCAGATAAGAACTTCTCTACCTTTGCATTTGGGTGCTTCTTCTGGTTCTCGAGTAGGGTTTCAATATCAGAGAAACGCTGGGCTTTTACAAGTCTCCTCACTGCCAGGTCACGAACAGATCGAGCCCCCGCAATTCCATTGAGTTTTTGAACTGCGTTGAAAATGTTGATAACTTCGCTGGGCTCGCTAGTACATCGCAGCTTTCTTCTCGCTGCACTGAAGGTTAGGGTTTCACCGATCGCAGAGGTGCAAAAACTCTGAGCTTGAAGAAGAGCTCGACGCCTGAGACAAAGAGAAGACATTTTAGGGTTATAAAGGTCTCTGAAGGAGGAGACTAGGGTTAGGGTGCGTTGCAAGGATTGAGAAAAGCATGCTTTTGTCGATATTTAGGATTTGGTTCTACGAACTGGAAACATTGATCAAGAAATTAGGGTTAGCGGTAGGGTTTGGAAGGAAGAGACGTTTGATCTTTGGACTGCAAATTTCGAAAAAAAGCAATTAGGGTTTAGGGTTTTAGGGAGTTTCCCTTCCTTGGCTTTCGCAAATGAAACCGAAGTTCGTTCAGCGATCTACACCATACGATATGAGCATTTTACGCTGGGAAAGTACAGGATGCGACCCTTTTTACTTTTGACACAAGATGTTCACATTAATCTTGACTCTTAGATATGAAATTGTGCGGTTGAAATTATCTCGACCAAACTCAAACTTTAAAATAAATTTTGTCAAATAAATGGTTCCATCATATACAATCCTTTTTATGTCATCGATTTCAAGCGGTTTTACGAGAGTGTGGCCAGCTAAGCCGCTCGCCTGAGGACTAGGCTAAGCCCAGCTTGGTAGGCCCAAAATTTTTATGATGCATTTATAAAAATCGGTTTTGCAATTCAGACCCTGCTGGGGAGTCCTATTTCCCAATGCCTGAGCGCCTAGATATCATAATTTTAGAACCTGACCCATTAACGCAATTCACTCCACCACCAAATTTATTTATCGAAATTTATTTTCACTCTAAATCCTCTTAAAACTTCTTTTTGCCATTTTTTTTATACAGTCAACCATCTCATTTAACGTAACGACATCATATTCAATGTTTCATTCCTCATTTTTTAAATCCCGTCACCTGGTTTCTGGACACCTCATAATTTCACCCTTTTTTTTTTTTTGTATCTTGATATGTCCATAACCACTAGCCTATAATCCCACCATATATATTTTATATACCTCCCCTCCTATCCATCCATCCAATTTAAATGAATGGTTGATGTTGCTTATCTCAAAATGTTACAAGTGAATCATTGACTGTTTGATCTAGATCTGACAGCTCAAAGTATTTTATTTTTAATTTATTTCCATAAATAATAAGGATATGAAATTTGGTTAATGTCATATTCTCAATGGAGTGGACATGAAGAAAATATTAAAAAAATATTTTAAAACTAAGATAATCAAAATACCTTTAAAACTTTTGAATTTATTTTGGCTGTTTTATTTCTTTAAGATTTTTTGTTTATATATTGTTTCATGTACGAGTTTAAGAGAGGATGACCACCCCAAATTTGGTTGCAAAATGTTTTATAGACAAAACTTTAAAATAAAATAGTGTATAGTCATGACATTGTGATGGTTGGGAGATAAAGAAAGTATATAAGATGTATATGACAGGAAAGTATAGATTCACCCCAAACAGAACCCAGTTCTCCGTTAACTCTATCAATGTTTTTGCCCTTTTATGCCCTTTGATAACTTCTCAATCTAAATTTTTTAAAATATATAATAAAATTATTATTTGTGATACAAGGAGGTTCCAATCATTATTTACCATTAGATGTAAAATCAGTTGTTAGATGTGAAATTGATTGATTGTCGATATATCATTGATTTGATACAAAGTCCAAAATAAAATTTTTTCAATACTTTGATACACTTCAATATCATATTCAACGTCAACAACTAATTGTGGCCTCCTTGTACCAATACTGAAGGTCTTATAGTACACATTCCCATATTTTTATGACCCCAAATTTAAGACATCTTCAACCTGGGTACCAACCTCAAAAATGTAAAATGCAAGTTTTCAAATTGCACAGTGCCATCTCAATATTGAATACAGACTGTTCAATTTTTTTGAGGGTGAGATCTAAGTGCTGAAGAATTAAAAAGCCACCATTTATTGCTCTGAAGAATAACCATTTCATGATTTATAAGTCGATCCCTGAATTTTAGATCGAAACAAAAATATCCCAGGTACTCATTCACCCAGGGAGTAGGCCTACAGTATGCCGTCTGAAGAGCATAGTATACACGCCCAAATGTCATGGTCATCTTTTAAAACTATTTAATTAAGGGGTTTTGTATTAGAGGACAAGAGCAACGGGTGTCAACAGATTAAATAATGTGTTTGATTAACTATGGAATTATAGGGATTTTCAAAAACTATATGAGGTTTAAGTTGAAATTTAAAAAATTAGATCTAAAAACATGCCACATTCAACCATTCATTTAAGTTCCCGTTAATGAGATGGAAATATTTGTTAAATGAATGAGATTTGGAAATCGTAGCGTATCCAAGATTGGTGTCGCAACATAGATGTGTATCACATAAAATAAAATAAAAATTGAATCAGTTGGGAGCATGTATCAAAATTGAGCTAAAATTTTGGGCTAATGTAATCCACGCAATAAATAATTTAGGAAAATATAAGAATTGAAATACGAATACCCTCACGAACAGTTGAAAGCATATGCGAGAATCGCAATTTCATTTTATTCTATGCTTTGAGCAAAAATTTGGGGTGAAGGCCGTGACCCAATCTGGGGAGGAGTGAGCACGTACTGGCTTTTCATGCACAAAGTGGCCGCTCCCAGGACTCAAACCCAAACCAGCAGTTACCCGAGCTTTTTACCATCACACCAAGTGACAGCCCTTTAGTTATAAAAAAGACATATTTTTTAATAAAATAAAATGATTGAAATACCCCTAAAACTCCACATGATAGATCACCTATAATATTTTTGATTTCAACCATCAGATCTTGATGAACGGTCCAGAGTAGTATGAGAATTTCAATTTTAATTTCTTTATGTATATTGGATGGATCTGAAATTTTAACGAACACATCTACAAACTCACACTTATAAAAAAATATAACAAATTTATTATGTAAAAATATAATAACCAATTTGCTCCTATAACTTTGAGGAATATTTTATTCCATTTCTTCTTGATCCAATTTAAGAAAGAAAATAAAAATATTTGAATTTTTATATATATTTTAAAATGACAAAAGAGTCCAAAAAGAATCCGAATTTCCCATTTTACTCTTCCATGTGGAGCCATGGATAGAAATGTGAACTTCCTTTCTCTATCGCATTTCCAGTCGCCAGACTAGGAAATGCTCTACGGTTTTTCAGAAATTTCACGTGCGGCAACCAAATTTCTGGTTGCTTCAACGACCCCCAGACATTGAAATAGAGTGTAGCATAACAAGAATTCTTAGAGATGGACTTTTTCCATTTTATTTATAATGAATTTATGACACAAAAAGAATTGGGATTTTCAAAGACGATTAGAAAGCGTCCTACTCATTTAACATACGAAAAATGTCACAAAATTTTAAATTATGAATATATATTCCTTATTTGGAAAATAACTACTGTCAAAGTAAATCAAGATATATGAAGTACTAGGAAACACATGAGATGAAAGTCCTACTCTCCTAACACTTCTGACCTAATGAATCGAGCAACCACCTACGAGTTTGGGATAGAGATAAATTTATTGCATTTGCTTAGATATAGAGATCAAGAATAGAACATGTAATCAATCTCTTAATAAGGAGATATTCTTTTAAGAAAATTATATGGAAAAACGAGTGATGGGGAGGTCTAATGTGGGGTGGACTTGCTTGATCCACCCTACATATTTATGTAACCAGATGGGGTCTGAATCGGGTCAAGCCAAACACAGACCCAGGCCATTTGGATTGGGGGCAGGGTGGAGTTGCTTGATCCACCCTACATATTTATGTAACCAGATGGGGTCTGAATCGGGTCAAGCCAAACATACACCCAGGCCATTTGGATTGGGGCCAACCTGGACGAGTCACAGGGTTGGCCCGGTTGGATTAACACCCCTAATCCATAAACACTAGTGTAGCATTAAAAATTTCCAATACAGTGGAAGCCTACCACACTACTGCACTACAATGGAGGTCTCCACCACCACTGCTTAGCAACCAAAAAGCCCTGATCAACTGCCTTTTTAGATCTATGATAGATGAACTATCCCTTCGCTTAAGAAGACAACGGCGCAGCAACAAGCCACCTACATTGCTCATCAGTTAAAACCAATGGTTTAAAAAACGGATCGGTGACCCGGATCGAGCTTCCAAAAAACTAATCCGGATCAACGAATCGGCTATCCGGATCGGGAATCGGATGAATCGGTCAGAATAAAGCTTAAAAAAAATCCGAAAAAAGTATTAAAATTCATTATAAATATTGTTTTTTAGGAATTCAATAAGAAATGAGGGTACTCCATTAAGAATTTTCATGTTTTTGAATGAATATGCGAATATTGATATGTTCTTTCCCTGCATGAACCGCCATTCAGCATTTAATTTACATCACATAAAAGGATAAACATATAATTATCATGGAATAAATATATCAACATACATGGACTACAATAAAGCATAAAATTAATAACATATGATCTAAAAATAAAATGATAGACGACGTTATTGTTCTTCTTGGTCACGCTGGTGCCAGTGATTGAATTCGTTTAACAATTCATTAATTCGATCTAAAAACGAATCATCGATATTAGCAGGCGTCTGACTATTCTCAAATCTCTGAGTGTTAGTGTTTTGTTGTGTTCCCAATCTAAAATCCCCGAAAATTGTCCATCCTTCATGCTCACCTGCACTGTCGTGCTCATCCCTACACTGTTGCTGTTGGGACTCGATATGTGAATAATATGGCTGGGATAGGGTGGCCTCAGAATCATCATCTCTCTCATTTTCTCTTTGAATAATATGGATTAAAAAAAAAAAATAACAAATTTTCAAAAAAATCAATCATGGATTAAAAAAAAAATCACAAATTTTCAAAAAATTCTATCATGGATTACAAAAAAATTTTT
>NW_006499435.1:1311228-1323042 GCF_000471905.2 Amborella trichopoda
AAAAAAAAAAAAAAAAAAAAAAAAAAATACCGTACGAGACTCGCCGATTCACTGTACGGAATCGGCGAATCCCTGTACATAATCGTCCGGTTCTCTCTAGAACCGGACGATTTCCGATTTTTTAGCCGATACGATCCACTTTTTGCGATTTCCAAATCGAACCGGGCAACACTGGTTAAAACAGATCCTGACCCAATCTGTAAATTTATTCTACAAGGAATTCTTCTTCCAAAACAGCTGTATATGCTGATCTAACCTTTTAACTCTTTTTCTTTTTGGGAAATGACGTCTAGCCCTTCCCTTAACTGTGTGTAAGTAAACCAATAAGAAATCCCTTCCCTAAGTACTCCTTCCAACTGTTAAAAGGATTCTCCTTTTTTTGACAAAGGCCTTTAACGACTTCCCCTTTCTTGGCCACAAGCCAGAGGATCAAGGTTTCACAGAGAAGACTAACCATCATATCACTTTTTTCCTTCTTGGAATGAAATAACCATTAACCATTTCTAAGACAAATTGATTAGCTTCACAATTAGGAGATTGATGTATGAGACAGTGATATAAAAACTGCAGAAACTGTATATGACAATATGCATCAACTGCTTTCAGATACTTCCGGCCCTTTTAGGTAGGTGACCCTCTATCACCATATCATTGCTTTGCCTTCGGGGAGGCTTTCAGTTGGCAATGGAACATTGATGACGGGAATATGCCGGCCCTTTGTTTTCATTGCCAAGAAAAATATTTTCAAGGAAATCTTAAAAAAAAAAATTTAAGGTGATTCATGTTTGCTCTATGCAGAAGATTTAACTGCCTCTTTAATTTTCAAAGAAACCCTTCCTCTTGCAAGAATACTACAAATTTTAATGAGAATCATGATTAGTATCTAGGACAAAGACTAGACTTCTGGAAAAAATATGACCAAAAAAAAAATCTCATGATGCAGGTGTACCAAGAAAAAGTATGACCATCGTATCAATGGAATGATAATATGATCTATAAAGCAATTGGTCCAAGGTTTCCAGATATAAGTACCAAACTTCGACCGAACTCTTACAAAATGTATGAACAAAAAAACTTCAAAATTTGAAATTTCACGCCTTTGAAGTAAGAGGACAAGAACTCAACTGCATATAAATATTATGAATAACAGAGACTGTAACAAAAACTCTGAAATTTGAAATTTCATGAATTTAAAATAAGAGGACAATAATTCAACTGCATATAGCTATGAATTATGGAAACTGTAATGAACCCCATGACTTTAAAACTGTCCCACCAGTTCCAAACTTAAAGCAAATTTACCTTCATGATTGTCAATAAACACATCCTTCATAGATTCCTCAACTAATGATCAATCGCTCTTGCTCAATCCGAGCTCTGCCTCAAGCTTCACCCATGAGGTGGACATATTGGGCGCATACCGATTCTTCACCGTCTTGATAAGCTCCTTTGCTTCATCCACTTTACCATTCTTTGCAAGCCCCTCAAGTAAAAGTGTTGCAGTCTTAAAAGGAGGAACCCTATTCCTCTTAACACTCTCCATGAAAATTTCAAGACCCAGATCATACTTGGCGTTTTCACACAAATGGTTCACATAAATCCTATATGTCTGGACAGTTGGGTAACAAGCCTTAGCAACCATTGTTTCATAAACCTTCTTTGCCTCTTCCCCTTTACCATTTTTGCAGTAACAAGACAAGAGGAAAGTGTAAGTGGGGGCATCAGGTTTGAGCTCTGATGCCTCCATTTCTTCGATAATCTTCAGAGCTTCTTCAAGATTGCCATGATTGGCCACATAAAGAAGCCTGGAATTATAAGCAGGACGGTCAGGTGAACAACCCATTTTCACCATTTCTTCCCAAACTTTCCTAGCTTCCTCGGGTTTTTGGTTCTTATAGAAAGCATCAATAAGAGTGGTGTATATGACAGTGTTGATCTTCACATCCTTTTCCTTCATGTCCTTGAGTATCTCGTAAGCTTTATCGGGAGAACCCATCTCACAAATTGACTTGATTAAGATCCCATAGCTAACTTGAGTGGGGGTCAAGCCAAATTTCGCCGGGATTTCAGCAAAGAGTTCTGTTACCTTATTGAATTCTCCGGCTTCTCTGCAAGCGGTTAACAGGGCATTAAAAGAAGTCACTGTGCGAGGAGTTCCATGGTCGTCCATCTGTTGATACGTTTTAATGGCTCGATCAACCATTTTAGCCTTACCATAACAGATAATCAAACTAGTTGTGAAGGATTCGAGCTTGATATTAGGATGCATCTTCTGGTTCTCGAGTAGGGTTTCTATATCAGAGAAACGCTCAGCACTGATAAGGCGGTGAACCACAATATCTTGCACAAAACGAGAACCTGCAACATTTGGGAGCTCACGAACTGAATTGAAAATATCTATTACCTCATCAAGGTCTTGCGTTCGGGAAATCCTCGACCTTGCATAGTTGAAAGTTAGGGCTTTGGGTTTCTCAGAAGAAGTTGCAGAGCTGCAGAGGCAACGAACATGGATCAAAGCTTGGCGACGAAGATGAATAGCAGACATTTTAGGGTTTCTTTCTGTTGATTGAAAATGGAGATCTGAGCTAGGGTTTTAGGTTCCCCGTTCCTCTTTTCTGGCCTGGAAATGGACGATTAGGGTTAGGATTTGACTTGAGAGATTGGAGACAATGAGTGGATCTTAGATTTTCAAGGTCATTATTTCCATTTTTTCTGAGAGAAAGACGAGATTGAGATTAGGGTTTATGAGACTCAGGGTTTTATCATGTGAAGAAGAGGCAAGGGGTTTTGAAAATAGAGCTTCACTTTGCTAGAATTGCAGCTCAAGGACTAGGGTTTTTCTCTCACCCTTTCTTTGCTCTTCTTTGGAAATGAAGTTAGGGTTTGATGCTGTGGGAATAATTACCAAATGGTCCCTGATTTCTTTTGAGGACCGGTGTGGAATATGCAGGATGATTAACTTTTAACCTACTGAACACTTCATAATGTCTTGTCTAGAAGTAGGAGCTTGATTTTTAGGGAAGATTTTCACTAATTTTGTTGACAAAAAAGTATCGTCACATATTTTATTGGAAATTTTCACCTGACTCTTTCACAATTAGCATATGTAAGGTGTTCGTCTTTTTAAATTTAAGGTTTTTTTGTTTTTTAATTTCCAAATACCCCTTTTTAGTGACTTGTTCTTTTTTAAAAAAAACAAATAAAAAAAATAGTAAGTCAGTGGAGATTTGGACCCTATCATTTGATAATAACAAAAACATATACCATATCATGGAGCTTGATAATACTACTGCCAAGGTCCAGGCTATTCTCGATCTGAACTATTCTAAAGATACTTGTACACCTTTCCATTGTTCAATTTGAACCGTTGTAAAAGTGATTGTGTACCTTTCCACCATCCACATGATAAAAAAATCTTCCCCACGTTTTGTGTTTTGGCATATATTAGGCTTCAATCGTGGTGTAAGACCCTTAAGAAAATATGGGGTTGTTAAATTCAATATTAATTTATTTGGGTAAGTCAATGGGGGAGAAAGTCCCTACCTATTTTTTTATTAACAATGAAAAAAAAGTACTTGTTACAAGTTTACAACCTTAGAATATGGCAATTGTACCATATCATAAAGTAGCATAATAGAGAGAAAATCTGATGGTCTAGATCGCCAAACAGTAGCATCTGATAAAGTTGTGGCTTTCTTTACAAGAATATCGGTCACCATATTGGCCTCGCGATAAATATGGGCTATAGTCCAAACAACGACCCGAAAGCTTATAAAAATAAGGTAAATGGCGGGGGATTCGAACCTTGAACGAGGTAAAGTATAATCTTTAGTGCCAACTAGTACACTATTCTAAATCATATTAGATTCAAAATTTGCATATATGTAAATTTCATCTAGGCCATCTTGATCAAAAAACAAAAAAACAAATAATTGAAGTTATATAGAAAAATAAAAACAAGTATGCCATATATATCGCTCATTTAGCTGACGGTGGTAGAACACCTATACCTCAGTTACACGTTGAGGCTTTCATTTCTACTGACAGCTTGAAAATAAAAAATGGGCAGGGGTTTGTATTCTCCATTGAATTAACTAAAAAAAAAAACTCAAAATTATTTTTAAGTAATTATTTTCTAAATAAATATCTCCCTAATTTCAATCTAGATAAAGAGGTTGCCCTTGGATACATCATAATAGTTATGTGCTTGGATTCACCTACCCTGCATTATTTAAGCCAAAAAAGCCCTCGGTGAGTGAGCCAAATCATAATGAACCTTGGCTTTCAAAGGATTTAGAACCCCAAATTAATCCCAAAGTCAGTGGAATTTTATTTATGTTTCGTATTCATATACTCAAAATACATTGCAAATCAGAGTTAAAAGCAGTATTTTAAAAAAAAAAAAGTAAAATAAATTTAAAACTCAAAATTCTTTTTTTTTTTTCAAAATTGACCGTGGTGCTTTAAATTATAAATTTGTGCACTAGTTAAATGCACTAGCCTTCTAAAATCCATTCCAGAGATGAATAATCTCGATTATAAATTTGTGCACTAGTTAAATGCACTACCCTTCCAAAATCCATTCCAGAGATGAATAATCTCGACCATCACTGTCATAAATGTAAAAAACCGAAGACAAATATTTTCCACAAATCATTACATCTCATTGCTACTTTTGATCTTCTAAAACCGAAATGCATTTTTAGAGGTTTTTTTTTTTTTTTGTCGTTAACTTAGATTCATTAATAGGAGCCAGAGTTCAAGATTACAAAGTGTTACAAAGAGCGTAACAAAGACGAAAAGAAGGGAGAACATAGAAGAGAGGAGGGAGAGAGGGGGGGAGAGACCTACCAGGGCCTAGGGGCCAGATCTAGCAAGAGCATCAGCCACACCATTTTTTTCATGATTAACATGGTAAAAGACTATGTCTTTGCCAATAATGGCTATTAGAATATCATCCATGACATCAGTCTAGAGCTAAGGCACCTTGCAAGGATGTTTGCACCATTAAATATCGTTCGCCAAGTCGCCTTCAACAATCACTTTAGAGTGACAACCCTGAAGCCTGCTGACCCCTTCGTTAACAGCATGAAGCTCAATTTCATTAATATCACAGTAGTGAGGATCATCACTCTAAGTGAAAAATAGCATCTCCAAGATGGTTCCTAAGAAGGCCGTCAGAACTCGCTACACCCTCAACTGGTCAAACACTTCCATCAAAATTTAGTTTGAGCCACCCCAGTGGAGGTGGTTGCCAAGCAGCTGACATGGCTTTCTTTAAGGGATGATGTTTCAGTAATTCAGGGAAACTTGAAGCAAAGCAATATTTGGGGTATAGATTAAACTTCGATAGAATCTGAACCCATTGTGTGGTCCTCGGATAACCTGATCTAAAATGAATGGAACTCATGAGATTTCCCTTCATAAATCCTTACATTCCTCTCTTTCCAAATGAGCCACAAGACCACTACTACCACCGACCTCCATAAAAGAATACCCATCATAGGGAAAGGGGGGTTAAGAATCATGTTGAAAACCTGTTAAATACGTTGGGGTATTACCCATTTCCAATTCAATATGGAAGTCATCCAACACCATATAGAATAAGAGAACAGATAGTGCAAGAAATGGTTATTGCTGCTCTCAGACTCCGACTTACAAAGGATACAAATGTCTATCAGAATTTTCCCCCTCTTCCTTAATTGTTCCCTAGTTAAAACTCTATCTTGTTCTAGCAGTCATAAAAACACAATAACTCTCTTAGGAGCGTTAACAGACCATACCTTAGTATGTCCGTTCGAGTTCTGCAATATCATGTCATTGCACATTTCAGCATAAAGAGATTTCATTGAGAATGCATCATTAGTCGATAGCTCCCATATGAAAGAGTCTCTTCTCCTGGGGTAATAACTACAAAATGGAGCAGCTGTAGGAGGGAGATGAACTGCTATTCAGAGATAGCATCAATCCTACGGTTACGCAGGGGAACATTCCATGCACAATTCTTACCCTAACCCTAGACCATCTTAGGAATGCATTTATTCTTGGTATCCGACAGAGTATAAAGCTAAGGGAAAGTAAGTTTTAGGGTAGTATCCTCGATCCATTTCATTAACTACAACATAGCTGATCTCCCATCTCCCACCTTCATCCGAACATAAGTCTTAAACAGATTCCTCACAGAGTTAATTCCTTTCCATATAAAGGGCGAATATCTGCTTACTGACAATTTCTTAAGTAGAAGACGTGTCTCATCTGTCCCATATTTGGAAAGAATAATATGTTGTCACTCCATGGTTCTTATGCCACCCTCCACCACCACTTGGTTAATAACGCATAATTAAAGTGTTTCAATCTCCTGATGGTTAAATCCCCTTCTCGCTTAGGTATGCACACTTGCTCCCATCTTACCAAGTTGTATTTACATTGTTCCTGTGAGGAGCTCCGCATAAAGTTTCTCATCAAGAGCTCTAATTTCTTCAACACCGAGGCAGGGGCTCGGAAAAGAGAGAGAAAATAGACTAGGAAGCTGGTCAAAGTATAGTTAATTAGGGTAATTGTACCCCCAAAAGATAGGTATCTGCTCTTCCATCCATCTAATTTGTATTCTGCCTTCCGAATGACGTTATCCTAAGTTGAGATTGGCAACCTACCATCAGCCAATGGAACACCAATGTATTTTGTTGGGAAATCTTGTGCTTCACAACCTAGTCAGGCAGCCTAGTCTCTAAGTTCCACAGTGTGGCAATTAACCCTAATAAGCTTAGATTTGGAAAGGTTCACCTTACGTCTCAAAATTAACTCACAGAACCTTAGAAAAAGCCAAACTTGTTGAATCTGTTATAGGGAAGCTCTGGTCAAAAGCAAGGTGTCATCAACGTACTGCAGGTGCGAGATTTGCTTATCATATCCCTGAATCTTGATCCCTTGAATAGCGTTCTTATCCATTGTTGATTTCATCAAGCTAAACAATTCTCCAACCAAGGTGAATAGGAATGGGGACAGGGGGTCTCCTTGACGACCACCTCTAGTAGCACAAAAGTAACCACAAGCTTTACCATTGATGATCACTGAGAAGTGAGCTGAGACCAGGCAACCTCTGATCTATCTTCTCCATCTAGTCCCAAGTCCCTTTAACCTCATCATCTCATCCACGTAGTCTCAGTCCACTTGATCATAAGCTTTCTCAAAATCCAATTTGCACAGGATACTTGATTCTCCAGAAAGCCTAGTATAATGTATCACCTCTTGTGCAATCAAGATACCGTCAATGATCTGCCTCCATTTGATAAATGTCGATTGGGGACCTTGAACAATAGAGAAGATAATTGCCTTCAATCTATTGGCTAGAACCTTAGAGAGGAATTTATAAGACGAATTCAGAAGGCTGATGGGCCTGAAGTCAAGGGATTCCGAATGTGTTTCCTTAGGAACTAAAACAATGAAGGTGGAGTTCAAAGTCTTATTAACCGTAGCATCTTGGAAGAATTCGTCAAATAATATCTTCAAATCGTTCTTGACCAAGTTCCACGATTCTTGGAAAATTGCCACTTGGAATCCATTAGGGCCAGGGGCCTTATCTCTGGGTAAAAAGAATACAACCTTTATGATTTCGTCAATATGGAAGGGCTTTTCTAATGACTCCACACTAGCCGCATCAAAGAGCTTAAAGGGGAGATCATACATGGAAAATTCATCAGCACTTCCTTAAAGTTGACTGTGTAGTTCTCTCTTCCTTCTCGGTCCCCTTCCGAAATACCTGGGAAAGAGTTCCCATCCATGTTATTTGACCTCGTTCTAGAGTTAACAATAACGTAGAAGTATTTTATATTATTGTCCCCATCTTTAATTCACGACCGAAATCTCTAATATCAGAAAGTCTATTTGGCTCTCAAGCTATCATTCAATTCATTCCTAACTCTATCTCTCCGGGTCTTCTGATCAGCAGACAACCCCCCTTGGATCTGTTCTTGTTGATTTAATGCATCCAACATTCGCTCATAAGTATTAACTCTTGCAGTGACATGGCCAAAGTTCCTGGAGGCCTAATCCTTGAGCTTATGTTTGAGCACTTGAAGCTTCCTTGCCACTACAAAGCCTCCCCACCCTTGAACAATTGTATTCTCCCAAACGGCTTGTGCTTCTGCCTCCAAGGTTTTATTCTGGAGTGACATCAGTTCAAACCTAAAAGGAGAACACCCAAATGCTCCTCCAAAGAGGCCCAACATGAGAGGGACACGGTCAAATGAGATTTGAGGGAGTGTTTTAACAAATGTTTTCAGGAATGCCAAATCCCAACGATTACCAATGATAGATATGTCTATTATGGATAACAAAGGCCTAGATTCAAAATTATTTGGCCATGTGTATTATGTACCCACCAATTCCAAGTCCATTAAGCCATTAGATAAAATATAATCATTCAAAATAGACATGTCTGCTGTTATCATGGTCCCCCTTGTAGACATCCCATTTTAAATCTAGTAAATTCTATGATTTTTTTAACCCTTAGGACCACACTATCCTAGTAGACCCAATTTAATTACCCCATAACTACCCAAATGATATCCCAATTTGAAGTAGAGCCCAAGAGCTTTCTAACGGTCCAAGAATCGTCTGAATCGAACTACGGATAAAAAGATATAATAAATGACAATTTAGTCCATGTGAGACCCAACTGTCGGTCCGTGGGCAGGGATGTAACGAGCCCGACATGCCCATACGGGGGCTGATGACTTAGTCAACGCATTTGATGATGCAGTAAATACGTTTTTTAATTAAATAGTGTTAAAACTTTAAGATAAATCCAAAAAATTTCGAAAAAAACTCTAAAAAATTTAGGAAAAAATTACCAATTGAATCTTATAAACACCCCCTCTCCCCAACCCAAAAGGAGAGAGAAAAAGAGACCAAAAAACTTAGAAATTCTCGAAATTAAGAAAATTACCCAAATATACCAAAAATATGAAAAACCCTTAGAAAATTCCTAAAAATTTAGGAAAAATCCCAAAAAATTAGAGAGAATCTCAGAATTCATATTCAACTTCTAGAGATCACAAAACCCTTAAAAAAACTAAGGAAATTCTCCTCCAGATCCTGAGAAAGACCGACAGCTTTAGAAAAATCTCTAGATTGAAAACCTTAGAGAAGATAGAAACCCTAGTCTCCTGAAGTCCTAACCCCAATTAGAATTAGGGCACAACCACCCTAGCTCTAACCCTTTACACCAGATATATGTTGGTCAACATCCGAATCAGAGAGGCAAAGAGGGCTGGTTCTGATATGGGCGAGCCCTCAAAGGCTCGAGAATCCCGAGCCATCTGCCCCGATTTGGTATTATTTCTTCATCTCTTTTTCTTCTTCTTTTTACTGTTTTGCTTCTTTTATTTATTTTTGATATGTTAACTTGTTTTAAAAATCGTATTTTAATGCTCTGGATCATGCTGGCTCTACCACAGATATGAGAGTAGGTCTACTCGTTTTCGAGTAAATATGACCTTAGATCTGAATTCTATCTGTCTCACTTTCTCTACCACTTTATTTACATCTTTTTAATTAGTTTAAGGTGTTAAAATTCGAGAGATCTTCATCTGAAGATCTATCAAATTTTCATCGTCAATAGTTTGATGCCCACCATGAGGCTATGTCGAGCTTGATCCAAGCTTCAAAATATGATTTTTATTCACTATTTTAAGTCATAAGAGGTCCTAAAATTTTGGCTATGACCAGAATCCAAGGTTTCAGTGCTTTGAAACCCTACTTTTTCTGGGCAACACTCAGTGTCACCCAAATTCAAAAGGTCTCATAAACCTCTGGAACTTTTTGGATCTATTTTAGGGACTCTTTTGTGACTGCATAAAAAAATTCAGATCAAAATAAATTTTTTAAAAATACCAAAAAAAAAAAATCAGTTCAATCTAGGCTTTTATGTTTAACTTTATTTTAATTTATTTCATCATAAATATTTTTATTTCTTGCTTCTTTCAAGCGTAAAGTAGTCTTATTTAATCAAGATTAACAATATAAAAATATAATAATAATAATATAATTTTTTGGGCGACACCAGCCGTGTTACCCACCCTATAGTGCCCTCTTCCTAGCCGTGTCACCCACCCTATAGTGCCCTCTGGAAGACACCACTAGTGCCGATTGGGCGACACCACCAGTGTTGCCCAACTGGAAGTGTCCCAAAAAAATTATGAAACCCTACAGGACTATTCCAGGGACTTTTGGCTCCCTGTTGACCAATTTTTTACCTAAAATAAGTTTTTTAAAAATATAATATATATATATATTTCATTATTCTTTTTTTTTTCTTTTTTTTTGCTTCAGATAGATCTGTTATGTTTATGCCCTTTAGATTTATTTTAGTTTGTTAATTTTGACTGAATTCATATTTTTCCTGCCTTCACCATGCTTAGTTTAACTGTGTTTCATCAAAATTTAAAAATTAAAAAAAATTTAAAACAATTAAAACATTAGGGTTGCTTACCCCTCCAAACTTAGACCTACTCTTGATCCGAGCTGAGACTCGTACACCATATAGTCTAGATTTTAATTTAGGTTCTAGCATAGGCCTAAGCTTAAGAGTTGCCTCTAGAGCTAGACTAGGCTTACCCTAGTTCAGGGTCTTAACCAAAATCCATTGAGTCTAGTAAGTCTAGATTCCAGTCTAGTCTTAGCCTATGTCTTAGCTAAGGTTTGCCCCTATTGTCAAGCTCGGTTTGCTCTAAGTCGTCGAGTTTTGATCTTACCTCTAGATTTTAGAACCCAGCCAAAAGCCATCACCACGTCAGTCACTCAAGGTGACCATAACGACTGCTCCACGGTCGACTCTAAGCTTAACCTACTCAAACCTAGGGACCAGTATACTGCAATCCCTTGGAGTTATCGACAGACCTCAGGACAATCCATTATCCAACGTACAAGTCTTCAATTAGAGGCAGAGTCTCAAGCATTCACTCCTAATCCTAAGATCTGTGTGGCCCAAAAAACCGACTCCGCTCGAAAAACCTTGAATAGTCAGGGAGTCCGACCAGGTGTCGTCCTATAGGGGATTTTAGGCAACCAAAGTAGAAGTCGAATGAGGGAAGAAATTCATGCAACATCTAAAGCCAATTCCCGTAACTCAAACCAAGATAACTCTGAGGTGCAGCGATCTCAAAACCAAAACCCATTTATGTCTAGGGGATCTAACCTAACCTCGAGCCACTATAGAACAACTCATGATGTCCTGAACACTGTACGAAGCAGAGGTGTCGACTCAAACCGACCCTTAGGCAAGATAGGCGTTCAAGCTGCCCTCAAAAGTCTAGTTGACTTAGATTACATTGTTCATGCCCTAGCTTATGGGTCGATCCCAAACCAAGTTAGTGGTATAGGTCAACCCTTAACACAACCGAGTCAGTCGATTCTTCAATCGGTCCCTCTTATTGATCCTGTTAAACAAACTGTGTAATTTTCACAACCGGTGGCGACACCTATGGGTCAGTACGCCCCTCCGGCACCAATGTATCAAACCGTCCCGGTGACTGCAGCTCATCAATCTCAGACCCATGCAGGCCAACATATACCCCAAGTTTCAACTTGTCAGTCTACGCTTGGGAACCCACCTATGGGTCAGTACGCCCCTCCGGCACCAATGTATCAACCGTCCCGGTGACTGCGGCTCATCAATCTCAGACCCATGTAGGCCAACATATACTCCAAGTTTCAACTTATCAGTCTACGCTTGGGAACCCACCAACCAGTGGGCCTACTGCCATGCCAAATACTCAACAAGAAGACACCTCAAAAGCAATGCATAATATGCTT
>NW_006499435.1:1323550-1337166 GCF_000471905.2 Amborella trichopoda
AATAAGTTCAATAGGAAGAGGGATCTAGATACTCACGTCAACGCGTACCTCCTCTCCATTCGAGCTTTGTGAGACAGACCTAACCAACTGAAGGCCATCTTTACACAAACATTGATCGGTGAGGCCTTGAACTGGCATCGGAGAACAATGTTTGCTCGACCACACATCACTCTAAATGAAATGTTCAACTTATTCGTCTCTCAATATCGTGGGTCGACACCAATACCTCTCTTCCTGAGCGAACTCAGTGCAACAAAACAAAACCCAAGAGAATCCTTCGAGGACTTCATCGGTCGATTCCATGAGGCGGCAATGCGGGTCATAGAATGTCCAGCAGCCAAGATCTCTATAGTCTTAGAGAATGCTGCTCCTGAGTATAGGACCTTTTGTAGCCAAGGTCTTATCCCCCACTCTTTCGACTCCATGATTGAGCGAGTGACGTGACATGAAAGGGTCAGAGGGACACCTCTCAGTATCAAGCCCGACAACAAGCTGATAACAGCTCCTTAAAATAAGAACAAAAACAAGGGGAATGCTTTCGATTAGGTTAATGAGATTGTCGTTAACGGATTGGCCCAAGGTTTAGCTGCTCAACTCAACAATCAGAATCAAAACCGAAGGGGTCTGCTTAGAGCCAATGCTCAAAATAATAACCAAAGACGAGAGGATAGTTTCACCCCTTTCAAAGACCCATTAGAAAAAGTGCTGGAATTACTATTGGCTAAGAATATGGTTCATCTCCCGTCACCATTTGAACTACTATTTCAAGTCACGGATAAGAGCAGGTGGTGCAAATGGCATCAAAACCATACTCATGATACTCAAAACTGCATATATTTGAAATAAGTAATTCAAGGGTTAATCAATATGGGGGACATCATTGTCGCACCTAGAAATCAACCTATCGAAGAGCCTAATCAAAATATGGGTATCTTCACAAATCCTTTCACTAAAAGTATGGTCACAATGACTGGAAAGGTGGGACCTCAAGACAACTCGAAAGAGAGCGTTGTTATTCACATGATTGAGTGTTGAAACAAAGAAGAGGATCCCAGTCAGTTCATATTGGCTTGTGATCATCACTTTCAAGAACCCGAATAAGATCTTTTGAGCCTCCTAAGAGAAAGCTATTTATCTCCAAACCTCGATAACCTTTCTAAATGGGACCGATATGACGAAGATGACACGTTAGAGATTGATATGGTCAGGACTAATGAAAAGGCATCATGTTCCAAACAAGGGGCCAACACCCCAAAGTCTCCCATTACTCTTGCTAGAGTTGACCTTATCGAGCTTCAGGATGGCAAGGTCAACTCCTTAACCCGAAGAGGGTGAGTGTTCAAACTCATTCAATTGATGGCTGATACTCTCGATGAAAAAAAGAGAAATACCTCAAAACCCAAAAAACCAGCGGGGGTTGTAGATCACGAGCTGAATATGAAAATTCAAGGCTCTGCAACCACCTACGATCTACCAACTCATCTCGGGAAGATCCAGGCTCAAATCTCCATCTTGGAGCTAATCACCAATTCACCAGTACATAGAGCCCATATCGAGAAGGTCCTTGCCAAGACACACATCCCGAGCAACGCACAGCCAGATGAGTTGTACGGAATGATCAACCAGCTGATGGCACCAACACCAATCATGGTCGCAGACGATGACATCCCAACCAACTTCAACCGATTTCACGTCTAACCTCTGCACATCACCGTCTTCATGCAAGGATATGAGATACGAAGAGTACTTGTTGATAATGGGGCATTCTTAAACATATGCCCTGTGAAAACAGTGAAGCAGATAGGCAAAAGCCTGGATGGCTTCAAGCCATGTCAACTAACTATCGATATATATGATGAAACCAAAAGCCAAGTTGAAGGCATACTATCTCTCACACTCAATATCGGCCCTACCTTCCGAGTGATAAAGTTTTGTTTCTTAGACGTAAAACCTTCTTTCAATATGCTGTTAGAAAGACCGTGGCAGCATGAAAACCTCGTGGTCGCCTCAACACTCCATCAATGCCTCAAATTTCCAACTAAAAACGGCGTTGCAAAGGTATGTGCTGAGTCCCCCTGCTTTTCTCAATCCTAGTATACATCACGGGAAGCTAACTTTAGGAGTCGAGCTCGGAGAAATCTCGCTCGCTTTTTTCGAGCAAGTCGATTATGTTACCTTACGCCTAGAGGTCGGCGACCTTGTTCCTCAAATTTTGTAAACTTCTGCATCGATGGATGACATTATCAAATGTCAACATCGATATGGTGTCAGGTCCCTCAAAGCTTGGCGCATACTCTTCTCTCAAAGCTTCCAACCAGGCCAAGGCTTGGGTAGTCAAGGGCAAGACGTAGCAGAGGCAATTTCTAAATCATTCGAAGCCAAAATTGAAAATGGAGATCGAAAATGTCTCGGGTGTTATCTCACCTTATTGCAAAGCCAGATGAAGCCTTCAAGTTATCCAGGCTTTGTATCTTGAGGCATTCAAAGCCTCAATCCTCTCGATGCTCATCCTTCAAAACGGCCTAAGGTGATCATTGAATCTCCAACGGGGAATAACTATACTTCCACATCTCAGCACACGCAAGAACTGAGAATTGAAGACCTTTTTGTTGACTTGGATTTGAAGGTATGCACAATCGGCTCTAACACAGCCAAGCGTGCTCATCCACTAATACAAACCCAGGAACAGAATTGGTCGATCACTCGCTTATCTCGAGAATCATTGGAAGCATACCAACAGCACCTTCGAGTCCCGGTGCCAAAAAATCGATAGGCGCAGGGTGTCCATCTAACCACCCTGCCCGTCCAGTCCTCAATATTTCTCTCGCAAGTCCCATAATGTACACCTATTGTGTTATTTCAAAAACTATTGAAAAATCAAAACATGATAAAACTAATAATAATAAAAAGGAATTTTTTGAAAACAACGAACACGCAAGATAGCCCGATAACGGTGCACAATACCCAAGATGATGAATTGGATGACTAAGATGAAGATTAAGAGAGTCAAGAGTCTGAAGATGTTCGATGGTGACCTAACAACTATCAGCGAAGAGACGATCGACATAAAAAACCTAGGAAATGAGAAGGACCCAAGGTTAACCAAGATTAGAACCTCCCTATCTCCCAAGGCGCGGGAAAATATGATTTTCTTTCTCGAGGAATATCGTGATGTCTTCTCCTGATCATACGATGATATGTCAAGGCTAGATCTTACATTGGTGCAACATCACCTAATATTCAATGAATAGGGCAAGCCTGTAAGGTAGAAACTTAGATGTCAGAAGACCCACCTTGAGCTCAAAATTAAAGAAGAAATCGACAAGCTGCTCAAAACGAAGTTTATTACCCCCGTCAATTACTCAAAATGGTTAGCCAACATAGTGGTCTTACCCAAGAAACACGAGAAGATTCGAGTGTGTGTTGACTACAGAGACCTCAACAAGGCATGCCCAAAGGACAATTTTCCATTACCAAACATAGATGCCTTGGTCGACAACACTGTAGGGCACGAGATGTTGTCATTCATGGAGGGCTTCTTAGGTTACAACCAGATCAAGACTTCATTCATAAAGTCATGCCCTTCGACCTAAAAAATGCAGCGGCAACTTATCAGCAGGCAATAACTAGCATCTTCCACGACTTAATGCACACCATCATGGAAGACTATATCGACAACATTATGGTCAAGTCGACGACCATACCTGATCATCTCACCAACTTGAGAATCATTTTCGAAAGGCTCAGAAACATCAACTCAAGCTCAATCCACAAAAATGTACCTTTAGGGTTGAATCTGGCAAATTACTAGATTTTATAGTAAGCCAAAGAGGCATTGAGGTGGACTCATCCCAAATACGAGTCATCACTGAAATATCCTCTCCTTAGAACATTTGAGAAATTTGTGAGCTGCCAGGTCGCATACAAGTTATAAGGCGTTTCATCTCACAACTAGCAAACAAGTGCAGGCCATTTAATATACTACTCAAGAAAGATACCCCATTCATATGGGATAATGAGTGCCAATAAGCATTTGATCAAATCAAGGAGTACCTCACCAAACCTCCCATCCTTAGTCCTCTTAGTTTAGATAAACCCCTATTCCTATCCACGTTAGTGAGAGACAAGACCATGGGGGCAATGTTAGGACAATACAATGACCATGGAAAGGAACAAACAATATACCACATCAGCAAGACTATGGTGGACAATGAGACAAGATACACAGATGTGGAGAAGCATTGCTTGACGCTTGTGTGGGCCATGCAGAAGTTAAGACACTATGTCTTATCTCATTGAGTCAAGCTCATCTAAAAATTATACCCACTCAAGTACCTATAGGAGAGACCAGTCCTGAACGAATGTTTGGCGAAGTGGAAAATGCTATTGAGTGAGTTCGAGATCAAATATGTTACTAAAAAATCGATCAAAGGACAAGCCATTGTTGACCACTTAGCTGAACACGCACTGCCAGATAACACTCCCGTCAACACAGATCTCCCTGATGAGAACATCTTCACAATTGAGGAATCAATTTGGGAGCTATACTTCAATGGTGCAAGAAATGAATATGGGTCAGGTATATGAGTCATAATATGCTCACCCGATAAGATTTTAATGCCAACGACCATTAGATTGAATTTCCCATTTACCAATAATGGTGTTGAATATGAAGCCTTGATAATCGGGCTCGAGAATGCCATGGGAATGAAAATCCAATAAATACGAGTGATTAGTGACTCCTTACTCGTCATAAATGAAGCTCAAGGGATTTTGAAGGTGAAAGAAGAAAAGCTCACGCCCTATAAAGAAAAGGTGGAAAAGATAATCCCATATTTCAAGAAAATCACCTTTCAGCATGTAACTAGGGAAAATAATCAGTTCACCGATGTCCTTACGACCCTTGCTTCAATGGTTGATATTCCTCCAAAAATCGCTATGCTACCATTCTATATTAGGAACAAACATGATCCTTCCCCACCAAGGATTGAAGAAGAAATAGAGCAAGAAAATGCGAATGATGGGAAAGTATCTCTCATGGCTTCAGATGCATTAGTTAAGGCAAAATCATGGTTCCACGATGTTCTGTCCTTGCTGAAAGATGGGTTATACCCTGAAGAAGCCACCAAAAAGGTCTTCGAAGGTTTTATATGAGATTCTTAGTAAGCAGTGATCTTTTGTTGAAAAAGTCCTTTGATGGCATCATTCTACAATGTCTGGATTATTTTAAAATTGACCAAGTACTGACAGAGTTACACAATGAAGGAGGTCATTCTGACGCAGCTACCTTAGCTCATAAAATCAGGCGCCAAGGCTATTACTGGGTCATCATGGATGAAGATTATTGAAAGTTCATAAAGAGGTGTCCTAAATGTTAGCTTTATGGAGACCTCATCCATGCACTGTCCGTACCACTCAACTCAACACCGCCTGTATGATCATTTACCATGTGGGGTCTTGATATCATCAGAATGATCTCACCGAAGTCCTCAAACAGCCACCGTTTTGCATTAACAGCTACAGAGTACTACACCAAATTGGTAGAGGTCGCATCATTTGTCAAAATTAAGAGACAACATGTTGCCCGTTTCATAAAGAATAATATTATATTCAAGTTCGGTTCTCCTGAGTCAATCATTACTAATAATGGATCCAATCTCAAAAATGAAAAGGTCTCTAAGGTGTGCTAAAAGTTTGGGATAACACAAAAATTCTCCACACCTTACTACGCTCAAGGAAATGGACAAGCAGATGCTACAAACAAATGACTTCTCAGAATTGTAGACAGAATAATAGCAGGTGGCAAAGATTGACACGAAAAGCTAAATGACACGCTATGAGCCTACTGGACAATTGAGAAGACTCCTACTGGCGTGACCCCCTCCTCAATGGTGTATGGTATGGAAGCAGTGTCACCCATTGAAGTTGATATACCGTCTCTCCGAGTGCTTATTCATAAAGATTTAGATGAGGAACAAAATATCGAAATATGAATCGCTGCCCTCATTAATTTGGATGAAAGACAACTACGAGCAACACAATATATTGTTACTTACCAGCATAGAATCGTGAGGGCATACCAAAGTAAAGTTGTTCCTCGACAATTCAAGGAAGGAGACATGGTACTCAAGAAAATCTTCCACACTCCTGCAAACTCACACCCTTTAGGCAAGTTCAAACCTAATTCGGAGGGGCCATTCGTGGTCACCCGAGTGCACGTAGGCAATTCTTACAAGATCAAGAATTAGGAGCGATGCGAGCTCAACAACCCTAACAATGCGATGTATATCAAAAAATATTAGCCGTAACGGGCTCAAAAGAGTGGTGAAAATCTGTAAAGGCATCACAAAAAAAGAAAAAAAAATGGACAAGGTGAAAACCTGTAAAGGCATCACAAAAAAAGAAAAAAAATTGACGAGGTGAAAACCTGAAAGGTATCACTGGTAAAAAAAAAAAATCTCCAAGAAGGAGCTTCTGATTAACAAACACTCAAGTACAAACAAGTACTTGTAAGTTTCAACAATACGACACAAGTAGACTCTGAGGACAAAGACTCGTCCTAAACCCTACAGGTTCCCAATATAAACAACTCATAAATATGCGACAGCGTGATATGAATGGAAAACCGCAATGACTTCGACGAATCCTGGAAGAACACTGGGACCTCTCCAAGATGGAAGCTCAACAAGAATCTAGAGAACTCTTTATGGACCTGCGAAGCACAGGATGAAAGTTCTATAGGTAAAAAGACAACTTCGAGACTTTTGGCTTTTCACAATCCCACAAAGAAAATCCTTTCATCATATTTTGGTAAAATAAAATAAAGAAAATGACCACCAAAGGGCCCATAAGTGGCAAAACTGTAAGGCCCATCCATTTCAAAAGTGCTTTTTCAATCTGATTGTTAAAACCCTCCATTTCTGAAACCCTTTTAGAACGGACTTCCTCCATCACTACAAGAGGTTAAACTGTTAGTCGATCTGGCTCGGTTCTTGAAGCCAGCTTCCTACGCTTTGTTATGAAAGCTTGAAACTAGCCAAGCACTCCATGGTTGTATGAGTATAACTACCAACTACCATATATCAGAGATGGGCGAACCTCGTCAATGATGATATTGCCTAGTTTGGGAGCGTTTTTCTCTCGACTGGATCCCCTGAGGTGAAATGAGGCAAGATCATCCCCTTGTGTGCGTACGATGTCCCAGAGTCCAATTCGAAAGACGTCAAACTCAGGCGACATAAAAGAGAACGTCAAACTCGTATAATGTAAAAGAGTCGAGATAGGATAAACGTCAAACTCGTGTGACGTTAAAGAGTCGAGACATGATAAAACGTCAAACTCGTGCGATATTAATGAGTCGAGACAAGAACGTCAAACTTGTGTGATGTAAAGAGCCGAGACATGGACCTTCTAGCCTCATATAACGTGAAAGGTCGGGAGTATCCAGGGCACAACCACCCTGTTTAATCTAAAAACATCAAACTCGTGCAACATAAAATAGCCGAGACAGGGACCGTCCAGCCCTGTATGACGTGAATGTTTGGGTGTATACAAGGTACAACCACCCTGTTCAATAGAAAAACATCAAACTTGTGCTACAAAAAAGAGTCGAGATAAGAAGCGTTCAACCCCGTATGATGTGAAAGGTCGAGTATATCCAGGGAACAACCACCATGTTTCAATGAAAAACATCAAATTTGTGTGACGTAAAAGAGTCGAGGCAGGTACCGTCTATCCCCATATGACGTGAAAGGTCGAGTGTATCCAGGGCACAACCACCCTGTTCGATGGAAAAATGTCAAACTCATACGATGCAAAAGAGTCAAGGCAGGTACCGTCTAGCCCCGTATGACGTAAAAAGGTCGGGTGTATCCAGGGCACAACCACCTTGTTCGATGGATTCCGTCTATCCCCGTATTGACATAAAATGGTCAGGTGTATGGTCCATCGCTGCATGAAGTTAAACTGCTTAGAGGGCTCTATGGTTGCAGGAGTTAAAACTTCTAACCAACCTTGTTTTCCAAAATATCTTTCTCTTTTCAAAATTTTCACTATATGTCTTGTGTTTTCCAAAAACTTTAAATTTTTTGTTAAAATCGTAACATGTTCTTGCTCACGGATCTATTTCAAATCCCCCTCTACTTTAAAAAATTATTAAAAAAGTCTTAAAAAAATGAAAGAGCTTGGACACCCACATATGATGATTACCGCGTTACCGCAATTGCCACGTTGATGTCTCGTCTCTCACTTCGGTTTCGGTCAGACAAGTCTATTCCTATAGAAAGCCTTTTCCTATAGACAGCCTTAGGAAACCTAAGAAGATAAAGAAAAATACCAGGTTAAAAATTCAAACTACAAAAACCCCTGAAGTTAAGTGTCATGGCTAGAAAATCCAACTCGAGTTTCAAGCTTTTGTAACTCACCGACATCTCACGCCGAAAACCCTATGAGTAAAAATGCCCTAGGTGGGTGAGTTTAGTGAGCGTAATGACTTGGAGGGATAGTTTATGTGCCCCCTGACCACGTGACCTTATGAAGAAATTTAAAATGTCTGCTTTATCTTTGGTGTTCACCTACCCCTCGAAGAACAGGGAACGCCAAAGTGTCTACTTCTTTGCCACTCACCTATCCCTCGAAAGTTAGAGAATATCAAAGGTAATGTAGACACCCCATTTTAAATCTGGCAAATTCTATAGTTTTTTTAACCCTTAGGACCATATTATATTATCCTAGTAGACCCAATTTACTTATCCCAAAACTATCTAAATCCTATCTCAATTTGAAGTAGAGCCCAAGAGCTTTCCAACGGTCTAAGAATCGCCTGAATCGGACCTACGAATAAAATGATATAATAAATGACAATTTAGTCCCTGTGAGACCCAACTGGCGGGCTGCGGGCCGGGCTGTAACGGGTCCGACAGGCCCAGACGTGGGCTGATGATGCAGTCAACATATCTAATGATGTAATAAACACGTTTTCTTTAATTAGATAAGGCTAAAACTTCAAGATAAATCCAAAAATTCTGAAAAAACTTAAAAAAAAATTAGGAAATATTACCAATTGAATTTTATAAATATGCCCTCTCCCAAACCCAAAATGAGAGAAAAAAAGAGACAAATAAAACCTTAGAAATTCCTAAAATAAGAAAAATTACCCAAAAATACAAAAAATATGAAAAACCCATATAAAATTCCTAAAAATTTAGAAAAAATTTCTCAAAAATCCCAAAAAATTAGAGAAAATATCAGAATTTCCCTAGAAAACTAAATAAATTCTCCTCCAGACCCCGAGAAAGACTGACAGCTTTAGAAAAATATCAAGATTAAAAACCCTATAGAAGTTAGAAACCCTAGCCTCTTGAAGTCCTAACCCCCAAGACTGAGAAAACCTATACATAGGGCACAAAAACCCTAGATCAAAACTAGAATTAAGGCATAACAACCTTAGATATAACCCTTTACACCAGAGATTTACTAGTCAACATCCGAATTTGAGAGGCAAAGAGGATCGGTTCTGATAGGGGTGAGCCCTCGAAGGCTCGGGAATCCTGGGTCATCCGGCCTAGTTTGGTATTAATTCTTCCTCTCTTTTTTTACTTTTTTTTACCGTTTTGCTTCTTTTATTTATTTTTGATATGTTAACTTATCTTAAAAATTGTATTTTAATGCTCTGAATCATGCTGGCCCTGCCACAGATCTGAGAGTAGATCTGCTCGTTTAAGGGCAAATCTGGCCTCAGATCTGAATTCAATCTGTCCCACTTTCTCTACCACTATATTTACATCTTTTTAATTAGTTTAAGGTGTTAAAATTTGAGAGATCTTCATCGGAAGATCTGTCAGATTTTCATCGTAAACACCTCCACCACTATATTCGGTGGTATAGTCCATGATTGTAATGCCCAGCCCCACACCAAGGCAACTGAGACTGGGATAAAATAGAACACAACTTCAAAAAGAAGACAATTTTTCATTACTAGCATTTGGCCCATATACAGTGGAGATAACAATGAGGTCCACATGCCCCAAAATAGAGAACTTCACAGACAAACATCTGAAAAAGCAAGACAAAAGGGTACCCTTCATAGCCGAACGGTCCCAAAAAACTAGAAGGCCATCAGATTGGCCCACAGTAGAAGTAAAAACAAACTCCACAGACCCCCAAAAGTTCCTAACCAAAGAGGCATCAGGGCATGCCAACTTAGTTTCTTGGAGGAATAAAATGTGTGGCTTATGAACGACTACTAGCCGCTTTAGAGCTCTCCTCCTAATGGGCCCCTCCAATCCTCGACATTCCATGAAAGAACCTTCACGAGGACTTGAAGTCCTTAACCCCCCGCCCCCTCGGTGACTCCAGAAGAGCCAGCAACAAAGGGGCCAAATGAAAGCTCTGCCAAGAGAGCATCAGCCTCTTTATTTAGCGGGGAACGCATCCTCTGAGGCCTCAAGGGAGCGGGTTAGTCCATCTCAGCCACATCAATGGCCTCCTCCACCACTTTAAACGTGCCCTTAAACTTGACACCCATATAATTGATGATATCCCTGGCCTTCTCCCTAACCACTCTCTTATTCTCCTCCTTGTTGGGTCTCCATTTCTGCGATCTAGGGGAGAGCTCGTCCGAGGAAGACTCGGAGGACTCCTTCACAAGCATTGGAGGTGGTGGGGAGAGGAAGCCAAGAAGAGGGTCTTGTGGAGGTCTTCAAGCTCAGCCTCTATCAACAGCTGAGCCACAGTCAGGCGACAGATTCCCAAGTGGAGAAAGACATCTTAGCGGTCCCATCTGGAAGCTCTGAGACCTGAGCAGGGTGGATAATGTCTATGGGCTCCTCATTAGTAAGTTCGGTGATGGTAATCCGCTGGGCAACCATAGATTGTGTGGAAGGAGTTTTAGGTTTAAGTATTTGCTTGCCAAATGATATGAGAGTAGCAAAGAAAAGATAAAACCAGATGCGGTTTTTAGAATTCGCCCCTGGCTCTATACAACTATTTAAAGGCACTTCGCAGAAAGGTATGATGGCCATACCTAGAGGTGCGAACTCCTTGGGAACAGGTGACGACTTCTTGGGAGGGGTGGGAAGCAGGCTAGGCGTTGGATGGTAGCAAGAGGAAGTGGCATGTCCCACTTAGCGCGACAGATCAAACCTACCCAGAATTCCAGTCGACGAATCAACCTGAAGGCCTATATGAGAGATATCGGGGCACTGCCATTGTCAAACCCTTAGGGAGGCCATAGACGTACGACTAGATTTGGATGCATTTCCATCATCCAGGCTACGAAGGGCCGAGAAGGGATTGGACACGTCAACCCATCTGTTGCTTCCCTTTAGGATCATTATGCATGCGTGACGATCTACTAGAGTCGTTGGACGAACATGTGTCGTGCCTTCATCCTCCACACCTTTTTTTGACCATCTTTTTGCAAGGTTGGCGTTTTGGAACTTTGGCAGACCTCTTCCTTTTTTAGTTACAACTTGCCAACTTTCCTCCTCCCCCCCTTTGGTTTTTTACTCAAACCCCTCCAACGGGAGAGAGGATGCACTGGCTTTTCCTCCAACTGAGCCAAAGATCCAGAGGACGAAGAAGCGATGGGGATGCTCACTATGAAGAACTCATAATTGAACTTCAAAATCAGCTTGTCAAGTATCATGCTTTCAGGAGAACACTCTACCTTAGCTCTAAGAGTCCCCAACCATAGCCCCGCAGTCTTGAACCAGTCAATCTCCACATTCCTTAGTAACATTCTCAATGACCGACTTGGTCCAAGCTTGGATAGATACCTTGTATCCTAAGCCAAACCGAGGTAGGTTGGATCCGAGAGGTATTAACTTTGGAGTTCCACCACTCCAAAGATAGTAGAGATCCATGCATTCTCCAAAACCTCTGCCTAGCCACTCTACTGGCATCTTCCTCGGGGCCAAACAGAATAAGAAGCCGGTTACCAGGGATAGTCCGGCTCACCACCTAGCATCTCCAGGCTTTCCGAGCCCATTCCTCAAAAAGGCTCAAATTCAAAATAGATGGGCAGAAATAGCTCACCATAGCCAGCTTGAATGAGCCGAGTCTTGGGGTCGATGGTAATAACCTTCGGTATATTCCCTATGGTAGCAGCTTCAAAGTCATTCTCCTCCAACCTGATGCTCCCCTGAGACGACTCATCATGAATCTTAGCATGAGCGTCGGGGGTTGTAGCTCCTAACCTTCCCACCAAAGGACGAGTGTGATTACCCTCCACAGCTCCATGAACTAGTCGCTCGAAACCTCATTGCTTCTTGGGCTTCTCTAATGCATTTTTAGAGTTTTAGGGTGTATTTCATATCATCATCATAATTATCATTGCCAGTGCTTTTTTTCCAACTAATTGGGGTCGGCTACACATATCATGTATTTCATATCTTAAATCTATAAAATTCAGCTCATGAAAAATTATTGTATGTGGGCTGACATACAATAAATTTTGTACGTTCCCATGCGCATCTAAACCTTACCCAATCCCTACCAATTTCTTCAAATAGTTTAGGAGTTAATTTTGTTTACGGTGTTAGCGGAGTGGTCTCAACGGGAATGGAAACCACAATGTGATTGCTGAGGTGTGGGGGTGCTACCACCACGACCCATCCCCTTTCCTCTCGTATATGGGGTTATGACGTATTTGCTAAATATTAGAGATAGATTATGGTCCTAAAATTATAGCAGTTAATAATCTCAATTACCACATTCATGAATTTAAAAAAATTAGATTTGAATATAAAAAAATAATTTATTTTAAACTTTGCATTCCATTCTTTATTATAATTATTTTACAATATTAGATCTGCATTAATTTTGAGCTGCCAAATCATGAAATTCGCATGAAAATTAATCTAGAGAGACTTAAATAGTGATTCTCAAATGTGTTCTAACCCTAAATGTCTTGTTCTTTCAAGGGGCGGCATTTGAACAAAATCTCACTTAAAGCTTTCCACGTCTTATATAAGGTTGTGGTTCGTATAAAACTGAGGCTCCAAACAACCGAAATAAGGCGCATATTCAAATAGTATTAAAATATACCGTTTGAATATTAAATTTTTTTATAATGGCTTAAAAATTTATTTTTATATCTAATTATAAAATTAAATAATTAAAAAAAAATTAAATTGAGTAGATCTATAAATATTTAAAAAATATTGAATATTAACGATTTAGATAATACATTAGAGGATGCATTATTTCCGCGAGTTAGATTTTTCTCAAGAGCATCCAAACAACTGCCCCGATGAATTTTTGAAGTGCGCCCTAATTTGATTGTTTAGGGCAGTGTTTTAAAAAACGCCGAGTCGAACCGGACTCGAAAATCGTGAAAAGGGGACCGGATCGCCTAAAAAATTGAAAATCGTCCGGTTCTAGAGAGAACCGGACGATTCTGTATAGTGAATCGCCGATTCACTGTACGGAATCGGCGAGTCCGAACAGTGAATCGATGAGTCCGTTACGGTTTTTTTTTTTTTTTTTTTTTAATCCATGATAGTATTTTTTTGTAATACTTGATCGTATTTTTTTGTAATCCATGATCGAATTGTTTTTATTTTTTTGTAATCCATGATCGTAATTTTTTGGTTTTTTGTAACCCATAATATTAA